>NSDU01000008.1:5014-198984 GCA_003676015.1 Meyerozyma sp. JA9 | reverse complement strand
TATTCAGTACTAGGATTCAGTACAAGTATTCAGTACAAGTATTCAATAATATTCAGTATTATTCAGTACTATTCAGTAGTATCCAGTAGTATTCACTACGATTCTTCAGTACTATTCAGTACCATTCAGTGCTATTCAGTACCACTATTCTATTTCTCTCCATCCCGTAGTCTATGCAACATGCGGCACCTGTTCCTCCTCCTCGAGAGGACCAAAGTTGAACACCGTCACCAAAACCAACGTCAAAATGGATACCAATATTGTAAGCTCAAAGATCGAGTTGTAGCATGCTTTTCCTAGCATACACACGGCAGCCTCGCCCGCCTGGGCCACCGTGTGTGAGTCGTAGATGCGGCCAAAGAGACTGGTGAAGTAGAATGAGGGAAGTATGGGAGCAAGCCCCACGATGCCCCAGTTGTAGGAGAAGTTGGCCATGCCAAAGATATCTCCCACGATCAAGGGCATGATGCAAAAGGTGAATCCGTAAAAGAATCCGGTGAGAAGCGACACCAACGAGAGCGCTTCGTATGCAGAAGTCGTAAGACCCATAATCTGGGTAAGGAGAAACCCAAACGTGGGGAGATAGAGGAGCCACGACCGCGATCGTCCAAACGACTGGGTGATGATATCGCCGAGAACACCGCCCATGATGCGGCCAAAGCAGTTGGCGACAGAGAGAAGTCCCACCTGGAGCTGCTGGTCTCTTTGGATCATGGAGGCATCAGAGTGGCCGGCAAGCAACGCCTTGACCATATACCCCACGGAGTATATGTACATCTGGCCAAGGGCCGCGAGGGTGCCGGTGGTGACGAACAAGAGCCAGAAAGGAAACGAAGTGATGAGCGAGTGGTTGTGGAGCTGGCGACCCGGTACAGCAAAATTGGCAATTGCAGGAGACGACGGCACCAGCGGCACCAGCAGGATCAGCGGCATTGGCGTGACGGACCGGGAGGGGGCAGAACCCACCGTAGACAACTCAATTGTCTCGTGCACCTGGCGCCGTTTCATGTGTTCCCGGTCACACAACACTACGCTGGGAGCACACACCATGAAGATGATGCCCGACGAGTACGCCAAGAACCCCAAGAACCGCGACGTGTCTCCCGGGAAGAACATGGATGCCACCACGGAATAAAATAGGGCGCTCAACCCATAGAGCGCTAGCGGGAGCGAAGTAGCGACCCCACGAATACTGGGGAAACTGACCGCACAGCACTTGAGACACGTCAGGTTGATGAAGGTGGACCCCAGCCCCACCAAAACAAAGAGAAACGCCAGAAGCGACACGTTGGAACGGTGGAGATCATACTGCTTCTTGAGACCCAAATATCCAGTGACAATAGAAAGTCCTCCGATAACCAAAGCCACGGTATACCCGCGCTTGTCGACCACTTTTCCAGCAAGTGGGCCCGAAATAGCCACTCCTAGGGTCCCCAGAAGCGCAATTGACGAAGAATCACTGACAGAGTACTTGAGTCTGTCGGCGAGCTGCGGCGAATATGAGGAGTATAAGTAGAGGGTTCCACATATAAGACCCAAAAACGTACACGAGAGTAGCACAAACGCCTTGCGGAGTGGAGGCGAAAGCATTTACCCGGGAACTGTGTTGTCGATGCTTAACGAACGAATACAATGGGAACCGACGCTCGGTGCGAAATTTCGGAGATCTGAGTTTATTTTCGCTTTGAGAAAAAAAAAATCCTTCCCCACAGCCCTGGTAAGACCGCCGCAAGAAGGCACCACAATCCACTTTGGGACTTTGCAGGGGTCTCGTTTTCACTGCCATGCCATCGCCAGCTCATAATGTCCCCTTACGAATAGCGTTCTTTGGAAGTGACCATTTTAGCTGTGAATCTCTCAAAAGATTGCACCAGTTTCTGATTCAAACAAACCAGGTGGAAACACTTCACCTTGTTACGAGGTCGATAAAGCCCACCGGGCGCAAACTCAAACAGTTTGTTGAATACCCTGTAGCAATTGAGGCCTCCAAGTTGGATATTCCAGTACATCGTGTCGACGCTTCCCCACATTTTCATGGATTGCAATCTCACAATTTCAATATGGCCATTGCGGTTTCTTTCGGCAAGTTGATCCCCCGCCATTTCCTCGAAAGCTTGCAATTCGGCGGTATAAATGTCCACCCATCGTTGCTTCCCAAATACTCGGGTGCTTCTCCAATCCAATACGCTCTACTCAATGATGACAGGCATACCGGTGTCACCGTCCAAACTCTCCACCCCACCAAATTCGATGGCGGTGACATTCTCCTTCAGTCTGGCGAAATCCTGATTGATCCAAACGACAACTATGCTTCGTTGGAGAAAAAACTAGGTGAGGTGGGAGGCTCTTTGTTGGTTCAAACCCTTCACGAACAACGCTACCTGGATCCCAAACCCATACGGTCGCTGTATCCCTACTCTTACGCCGGAAAGGTCACACCCAAGGATGCCGAAATCCAGTGGTCCAACACCTCTCGTCAAATCAAACGAAAATACGATGCCTTGGGTAGAGTCTATACATGGAAATGGGTTGAAGTCAAGAAGAAAAATGTGAAAGAGCTTGTGCCTGAATTGCACCGCGTAATCCTTAACGACGTTCAGGACCATAAAGAAAGCTATGGCTTGACAGAACCAGGCAGTTACGTTTTTCGAGACGACCGCTTGTACGTCAAGACTGCTGATGGGACGCTCTCTGTAAATATATTCAAACAACAGTACCATAACGAGGAAACGGCACAAGCATACTGCCATAGATGTGGAACCCGTGGCTTCTTCCAGTCGCCGTGATATAGCATGTACATTATACATATAAATTTTATAATTGTGAAGTTTTGCAATTTTACTCTATAATTCAACTTGGCACTTTTTGTTGTACTTTTCAACCGCCAACCCTATCTTGTTATACAAGAACGATTTGTTAGCCTTCTCAGGAATAGGTATAAATGGCCCGCTTCTCTTCTTCAATCCAATACTAATACCTGTGGCTTCAACCGTTATCGCACTTATATCTTCAAAGTGAACCATCCAGTTGGTCTTGAGAGTATTGATAGTAAATAACACAATGAAGCGGAAAGTGACAAGAACACACTTCTCCTCACCTGGCAACACTAGATGTGCCAAGTATTGCTCATTCATGTAACTACCACCGTCAATTGATTTTAGCCAAAATTGACCTTGAGCTTCTCGCTGAGAATATGGTCGGATAACATGGTCAACAGATACGTAACGAGGCAACCTCACCTTGTCTAACGCATCAGTATCAAACACCGTAGTCGTGTTACGGATACCCTCACTCACATTGGAGGCCAAATCAAAGAACCCAATGGCAGTCTTGGTTGGCAAACCAACAACACCTTTTCCTAAACCTTTGAAAAAGCCACTTGCTCCACTATTGGCTGCACCCTCCATTGGAGCAGTAGCAAACCCTGTAACTCCAGAGGACACCGATTCGAAGAAGGAACTAGCGCCAGATGCGAATCCGTAGAGTGCATGCTTGGGTCTATTTCTTCGTTGGTTGAGCCGGCGTCTTTCTTGAAATTGCCTGTCAAGAGTCACGACAGAGAGTCCCTTGGCCAACGACCCCGTCACCTTTGCAAACGAATCTGAAAAGCCAAACACAGTCTTCTTTACAAAGCTCAAACCACCTTTGGCAATTCCAATTCCAAGCTCTTGGGGCCTGTCGTTGATCACCACACCTTGATATGGCTCATAGAAAATATCCAACACACCCGAGGAAAGATTCTTGAAAAGCCCCACTGGGTTACCAAGGAAATCCGCCGAGCCCAATATCTTATGCACTTGGTAGAGGAAAGCCTGTCCATAATGCGTCTCAATAGACTCAATTAAAATTGGAAGAGGAACTCTGATGTTCTCAATGAACAAAGCATTGAGTTTGATAGGGGCATCATTGATGTTTCCTATAGCCATGGTGAGCACATTGAAGAAAAACATCAAAGTGTTCTGGGAAGGCGCCTTGTCCTCAGCATTGACCCTCTCAGTACGCATGAAAGAAAGGTTGGTCAAAGCGGGCTGTAAATGCAATGCCTCGAAGTAGACGTCACTGCTTTCAGACAAACTTGCTGGTTCAGGAAGATCAAGTTTATCGTCACACAACTTATCTTCTATCTTCTTATTCCACGAGGCACCTGGGAACTTGGCAAAGTCCAAAAGAGCAAACAAGAAATCCTCATCAATCTCAATTGTCATTTCCTGAAGCAAGGTAGTCGCATACTTGATAAACAACACTCCATGAGAATCGTCCTTGACTTTGCAGACTGAGGCAGAAAAAGACGGATGGTTGTTCATCTCCTTGCCGGATTTGGGTACAACTGTAGGATATATCACAATGGGAAAGATACCTCCGTATAACTGGTTGTCTACTTGTATCCATTTGAGTTTCAAACTCAAGTTCTGATATAAGTCTGACTCATTGTAGCGAATTTCAAGACCACGCAAAGTAATATAGCAGAGTTCTTGCAATCTGGTATTGATCAACGAGATTCCAAAGCCTTCAAACCTAGTAACAATTCTGGTGTGATAATTCTCATCAACTTCGTTAGCTTCAAAGTTCTGCGAGACATTGACCGTGGAAGAAGTGCCTCCCTGGAGTTTGTACAAACTCACCAGTGGATCGTAGTTGGATAAAATTAACGATTGCGTTGGTCCATCCGCGACCACATTCAAGTCAATAATGACCTGTTCCTGGTCCTGAGACGCTGGTAGTCTGAATGGTTTCAAATTACCAATTTCGGCCAAGTTCACATTTCTCTCCATTCCACGGCATCTTATGATAAGTTCCTTGATCACAGCATTAGGATAATCGTATGCATAGGGCATAACGCTCTTAGCAGGCACCTTATAATAGATTGGCTTGTAAGGCGTGTCCCTCTTCACAACCTCTCCTCTATCATTGACATTGGGGTCCGCTTGATAGATATAGAAGTCACAGTCACTGAAATTCCGAATAGAAAATGGCCAGTGATTATTGGCGTTCTCCACTTGTATGAACACAGTTCCATTTTCTGTCAAGATATTCACCTTCAAAAGTATCTGACCCACACCTTCTTTGGCAACCTTGAGGAACATCTGACCTATATCAGATATGGCAAATGCTGAAGACCATCCTTTGGCATTATGAGTGAACTTGACAGACAAACTCTTCTCTTCCACATTTCGTAAACCATAAAGTGGTTGCATTTCGCCCTTCTCCAAAGTAAATTGTTTGGTGGACCCACTTTCAACAAATGTAAGATCTTCATCAAGTAGGTTTCTCAAAATGAACCTTGGGGCAATTGTTACCACCTTGGTCAAAATGTATCGTCCAGCACCCTCATCAATGCTAACAGCTACATCCATTCCCATCTGCTTATTTGGAATCTGAGCAGTTATTGCATTATTTTGACCAATGGCATCTAAACTCAATGGAGATGTCCAGTTCGAATCTCCAACCTTCAAAAGTGCTCTATTCTGTCTGTCGCCGAACTTTTCAAACGAGAACATGCAAGGCTGAGAGGACTCCAAAGTTGAATTGTTGGAGTGCATTATGTTACCCCTCTCGCTGACTCTAATGCTCTGATTTGTCTTATTGAGAATCACATAAGGCGAAAAGACCTGAAGTTTGATGCCCGCTTTTCCTTCATTCCTTGGATAATGGATTCTTAATTTGAGGTGCTGTCCGGTGATTTTGTGTCTCATGGAAATAGTATGTTCACGATTGAACTCGCTTTTAGCGGGTGTATTAATGATAGCAAATTCGGATTTTTCAAACCCACAATCTAGCGGTTCAACACTAAGCATCAACAAGTTTGTGAGGCTGACAATGTGAACATAACTCTTAACACCTTTTTGAATCAAACCACTCCAATCACTCTTAGTTTTCTTATCATAGATCCTGTAATTGAAGTCATATGGTAGCAAGTTTTCGATTTCCACTGGTGCCGAAACTACCATAGTGAGATGAGGGTATATTTTTGCCAAAGGTTCACTTTTATCGTACTTTGCATTGATTTCAAAGTTGAATGTTGACTCGTCGTTCTTTTGGGACGCAGAACATTTGAGAGAGGCAGAATGTTCAAGAAGCTGTGGCCAGCTCACCTTCCTCTCTGACCAGTTGTAAGATACGTCAACCTGAGGACGAATCTTGATTTCAGACTCGTAGATTTTATCGATAGGAAGAGCTTGTACTTCGTTCGCCTCAATAACATACGAATCCTCACTTCCAGAAGCGGTTCCAGATAGTAATATCACTATTGCGATGTCTGTATCGTTCTGAACCTTCAAAGTTGACCGCAACCAAATAGTCTTGATATTGTCGTCTCCAAGGGAAACATCAGCACATATACGATTATGATATCCTTCTTTGCTTGGAGTCAAGACGTAAAGTTCTTCACCCTCACCAGTGACTGGAATTGCTTCGATAGTACCATACTGGGACCCGAGAAGCTTGACAGCTAATTGTCCCCTGGAGTTGTCGGAGTCCAAGTTCTCTCTGATTGCTCTCCAATCCTCAAATGACCAAGACGTAGTTTCATTGTTTTTGAGCACCTTTTTGGTTTCGGGTTCGTGAGACGACCACACCTCGATGTCAAACCCTGTGCCATTTCTGATTCTGTAAGGGTCGTCATTCTCTCTAGATTTCATTTGACCTTCGTCTGTAATCAATGATAACATTTGAGACAAGAGAGCAACTGATCTTGAGGATACCGTTATCTCAGCCAATTGCCGCAGCACAACGTCAACCGTCATTCTAGGTTTAGGGTCCATGACTTTCGTTGCATATACCGATATTGGCCAGGGCTCCACCAAGGGTTCCCATGATGATCTTGAGTAGTTGTAGATGTTGACAAACGACTCAATATGTGCTTCGGCATTCAAGTCAGTTGACCAATTTTGAGCTCTCACCTCGAAGGGTTCTACGTTCATATCGAGCACAGGCAATTCATGAACATCACCAATGAGAACAAACCTTAAACCCCCAAAACTTGCATTCAATTCCTCACCTTTCACAATAACGTCTTCTTGTTCATTCACTTGTGAAGATCTCTTGGGACCGGAAGACAACCCCGACATTATAGTTGGCGCATAATGAGACAACCGCCGCTTGAAGTTCTCCGAAAAATTGTAGCCACTTTCGTCTGACTCATTTTCTTGACCTGACTGAGCTTGCTGAGAAAGCTCCACCGCCCTGTTGAAGATTTGAATCGCTAACCGAATATCTCTGAGAGACAAACGGAGCAACATTGGTTCTATGGATGCTTCAATGTTCGTTAGGAACTTGTTGCCGGAAGAGCCCCTGGCATCGAGTGCAAATGAAATCGAAAAATCGTCAATGATTCGAAGCCTTTTTTCAAAATCATTCATATTGCAGAAAAACATGCCAATACCGTTAGCCGCTAAAGAAATCACATTCTGGCTGGTAACGAGCACTTGACCGACTTTGAACACAATTGCTTCCGACTCTGAAGAAGAAGGGTCTGCCAAAAGTATAATCGAGGGATTGGTAACATTCACTGAGTAGCCAACCTTCATGCCACTACCTTCGACGGCCACCTCTTTGTCATGGTTTACTTCAACTTTCTGAGAGCTTGCAACAGTTTTTTTGCTCACACTGAGACGACGATCGAGATGGACATCCTCGTCGCTGCTCTCATAAGCGTCCTCCATGTCACCTATGGACACACTTTTCTCCGTGCCAACGGTAGCAAATCGTTGCAATTCAAAGATGTAGTCGAGAGCTAGTATTGTCTTCGGGTTGTCGACCCCGAGGATGACAGTGACATTTTTCTTCTCCTTGGTTCCTTCTGAAGTGGCAGTCAATTCGAACTGGTCCGATTCCCCTGACGAAGGAGGAATAATCTCACGGAACTTATTTTGACCTTCGGTTCGAACATCTTCCACCACAAACGATTTGACGTTTACATTTGCCGTGAAGTGAGTGTCTTCACGGGACTCGAAGGAGATTTTCGATTTGTTCAACGAAAAAGTGGACAATTCGAGACCACTGATATCCGAGATGCCTGAAGTCCTGTTGTATATAGTAAGGCTCACGCGAGGCACCTCAAAGTCAAATTTCACTTGAAGGTGAGAGTCGTCCACCTTTAATACATCTTCAGGTTTAGCATCGTTTTTTGCCTCAACCGCTTCCGACTTTGAAGGTGGCTTCAAAGCCAAAGCCGCTTCCCTCACTGCAGCATTCGCTGTATCAGCTTCTTCCTCAGCTTCTTGCAATATGTCATCTGCTGCCTCGGGAGTAAAGACCTTGGAAATTGAGTCAGACAAATTTGTCAAATATTGAAGTTGAAGCTCCGTAAGCTTCAAATCAAGCTCAGGCAAACTTCCACTGGCAATTATCGTGGGCCGCTCGCCTTCTCGGAGTTGCAAATTGTCAGCATAGTCTATCTTCATAGAAAGATCCAAATCGTCAACGATCTCTGTAAACTGTTGGACTCCATTATCGAAATGAAACAATGAATCCACCTTGATATTACGGATTCCAGCATCAATGACATTTCTCAATATGCCATTCTCACCGTCCTTGAACTCATTGAATGCGTACAACTCGCCTAGACGTGCTGTTACCCTATCGTAGCCTCTATTTCCTTCCGGAACAATCCTAGGAAACAAAATAGTGGGGGCTCTCACGACAACATTGAACTTCATTTGGTTTGCGCCTTCAATAGTGCTTGCCTGTTCTATAGCTGCCTCCCTAGCAGAGTCGTAGATGCTCTTCATTTGTTGGAACTGAGACAAAAAGTTGAATATTCTTCCAAAAGCATCTTCAATGAAATTGATGTTTGGCGCACCAGAACTGAACTCCACATAGGAGCTGTAAGGTTGGTTATTGGTAGCCGGATCGTAGGTAATATACTTGAACTCCGCAAGATTG
Organism: Meyerozyma sp. JA9; assembly: GCA_003676015.1. Taxonomy (NCBI): domain Eukaryota; kingdom Fungi; phylum Ascomycota; class Pichiomycetes; order Serinales; family Debaryomycetaceae; genus Meyerozyma; species Meyerozyma sp. JA9. Next base: position 190,101 of record NSDU01000008.1, on the reverse strand, counting down.
TCACCTTCAATACTGAAGAGATTTCGAAGAACCGAGTCCCTCGAAGTACCATGGTTGATTTCATCATGAAGAGTCAAAGCTCCCAACTTTCCGCGAACATCAAGAGCTTCAGGAAGCACAAGAACACCAACTTCTGCAGTACTGAGCTTCAAAGTCGCAAGCTTTATTCCGTCTTCATTGAGGACCATGATGATACTATCAAGATTGACCTTGACGTTGATTCTTTCCGGTGCAATCGACTCGTCTGTAGCATCATTGTGCTTGAGTTCATCTGCCGGGGTCTCTTCTGCGTTCGGGTCAGTGAAAGTATTTAATGTGAAGTTTAAAAGGCTCAACAAAGATTTTCTCAGAACAACAAACTTGACCGTTGCTACGTCCAAATCGATGTCCTGGTCATAGACCTCAATTTCCTTGTCTCTGAACTCAACTATTCTTTGTGTCCGCTTGTAATTCAATTTGAAAAGCTGCTTAGTGTTCGCCTCCGAGGAGACATCCGTGGCGTCGAGTCTGTTGGAAGTTATCAAATGGTCAAATTCTTTCACACCTGAATTCTCAATGTAGTCCAAAAGGTTGATACTATCCAAGGTAAGCGAGAGATCCATGTCTCTTTCTGTTTTCACAAAGAACATGTGCAAGTTTTCTCCAATAAGGTCGACCAATGGATCTGTCTGCAACGCCGAGGCGTCGACACAGCGGTGCAAAGAAAGCAGGACCCTATCGACCGTAAAATCAAAGTCAAAAAGATGCTGTTCCAACGACCTATCTGAAAAATTAGCATTTTTTGTAGGCGCTGGAGATTTCGAATCACTATCGGAATCAGACCCAAAATCAACGACCACTCCATCATCTTGCTTGACATTCCCAAACGTCTCGAACTCGCCGGCTTCGCTGACATCTGAACTGTCGATATTGGGAATAGCAGCATCGATGATTTTCATCATAGTTTTGTACTGAAAGTCATTCATACTCAACTTTATGGCAGGAACCTTGGCCAGAATCTTGAAGCGAGGAATACTAGTGGCGCTTGGCATGATAGAAATACCAAGGGTAAAGCGCATATCGAACTGGCTCAAGATGGACATGCTGTTTTCATCATCGTGCAAGCTCAGGAGCGCCGACTTGAACCTGGGACCAATCAAAAACTGACTATCTTCCAAGTGAAGCTCGAACTCGTCGTACATTAAAGTCTTGAGTTTTTCCCAATCTTTAGAGTCGTAGTTAGTCTTCGACTTTATCTCTTCAATATTCGACTTGTCTACCAACGCACTCTTGACGCTTAGATGGCCCGCATCCAATATAGCCACTGGGGTCTTGAACGAGGTAGGATCCAAGGGCACAATTATCAAGGGTGCTTGTAAGTCGAGTTTCACATTGATAGTTTTGTGCTCCTCCAAGGCGTACTGGAGTCCTATTCTGGTCTGCGACGTAATACCCTCCACTGTAGCCTCGGCAGCATTCATGATTGCACCCACAGTATCCAAGTGCATTTTTGGCGGTTTGAAAAATGCTATAATCTCTTCAATGAAATGTGGATTGTAAAAGATAGTCATTGATCTGAGATGACCGGTAAGAGCAGAATCTGCAGAGCCATCTAGTGGGTTATTCTCGAAAGAAATCTTGAAAAATGGCTCATTCCATCCTACCTTTGAAACGTCTTCGACACTAGCCTGTGTTGACGGAGGTTCTGAAGGACGCTCCAGTCGAGATTCATGAGAATGCAAGTGTTTTACACTAACCATGTGCTTGTACAACGCACCTTCAGTGCCGTCCTCAACACGAAATTCCTGCAACTGGAAGTTGGTGAGCAACGAATCAGGACGTTTAAACACATGAGCTTTGCAATGCTCAAACACAATCTCTCCCAAATTGTTCGATAATTTGTCTCTCTTGACTGCTATTCCACCTTTCCTCAAAGTTGCTATCACCTCCATCACCGTCCTCTCTCTAGGCACATCGACAGCTTCTGACAACCTGTTTTCGTCGTATTCTATCACATCGTAGAGAGCCTTCCTTTGTTCTTCGCTGAGCTGAAGGTCCATTTTAGAAGGATCGGATTCTGGAGCAGACTGTTCGGACTTGTTGGGCTGTTGACCGCCCCACCAGCCGGAGAACCAGCCCTTGTTCTCGGTTTTCGGCAACAAGGCACTGAGCGAGATGCCCTTGTTTTCTTTCTTGATTTCGGATCTGGTGAGAGAGCGATATAACTTGATATCCTCATACGGCAAGTCGTACTCCAATTGTTCGAGTTCGTCTTTATCTTCCTTGCTTAGATTTTTCTTCAAAAGATGAAGTTTCCAAAGCCTGATGTACGCTTTACGTTGGTCCCGGCGCTTGGCGAAGTGCTCCCACGACCACTTGTAATGTTTGTCGTGGATTTCGTTCAAGATTGTCTGAGCTGCAAACCGGAACCATTCGAGTGGGTCCTCTTGAACGGGAACTTTCGGCCGCAACTTTCTGAATCTTTGCGTCTTCATGTAGTAGTGGAACTTGGAAGCAGTCCACAAGAGGTTTTGATACTGGTTGTGGTCAAGTACGACCCCGAACTCGTCAAAGAAAAACTCGGTCTTGAACTGCGGATCTTCTTCGGTAGCACCTCTCTTGTTGATGGTGAGTTTACCTTGGCCGGAGATGGGACGAAGCAAATACTGGTTATCCTTAGCGGTCACATCACTGGTGATGTTCAAAATGCTCTTGAACCGTTCAAGCATTTCTTGTGCTTCTCCGTCGATCAGATCAGAGTCCGTGGACATATAGCAACTGAAGCTTTTCAACACGAGCAACTTGTGGGTCAACGCCTGTGTGATGGTGATGAAGCTAGGGGTCCACGACAGATCGGTGGACACCGCCGAAAGCTCACTCAAGGTGAAACCCAAGGCGTATGGGTTTTCGGTGAGAATGGAGTCATCTTCGTATCTGACATGGATATTCTTTATGGTGACCTGAAGATTGTCGATGATTTTCGTGACCAAGGACTCTGTGAACGATTCGTTGTTTTCGAGGTCATTGGTGAGGTTTTGGTTCTGAACCGTTGCTTGTTCCAATGCTTCCCAATTGTTCAATTTTTCACGCTTGAGTTGCTGTTCCCGGTTTTTTTCCTCTTCCAAATCAAACTCTTCCAAGATCTTGGGCGATGCGAGCACGTACACGTCGTCGATGATCACTTTCACCGGCTTTCCCTTAAGATTGGACCAGGGAATCTGAAGCGTGAGCTCACCCACATGTCCAAACTTGACATCCACGGGAAGCTTAAACTTGTCCAACGAGTCCCGTTTCAAGCGGAGGTTGCGGAGCTTGACGTCGCCGCCCCAGATGCCGATATTGAGCTGTTTTGGGTCGAAATTCTCGATGTAGGCTCCGAGAAACCGATTGAGAAGATTGGCCACTAGCGATTCGAACATGGCCAAATTATGTCAATAGTGAAAGGGTGTGGTGTTGGAGTATGGGTAGCGTGGTGCTGGGTGTGTGGCTGGTGTGTGAGTGGCGTGTGAGTGTAGACCAATTGGCAAAATATCTTTGTCAACTAGAATGTGTCTCAGCCAGAAAGCAAGCCCTCCCAATTCGCAGCCGCAGGTTTGCGGTGGGCCATCCGCTGACGTAAGAAACATACACCGCTTACACCAGCGCATGGTGGTCGGGCCCGCATCCCCCAGCCCCGGTCATCGTTCGCGCGACCCACACCTGCCCCTCCTCTTATCTGTGGCGCTCTTACCTAACGTGTGCCAGCGCGCTTGCATAAGCGTGTCATACGCTATCTTATCGTACGCATGATCGTAGGGATAACCACTGTTTACACCCATATATACCCGTTTTTGTAAACAGCACTCACCCCCGGTTTTTCTAGTGAGTGTGTGTTCCCAGTTGTGTCTGCATCTCGTCCACCCGTTGCCTTCGTTATAGGTTCATTTCCTAACCATATCCGTTCCAATCACCGTGATTCATCATCGCGTTGCGGTGGCGTTAACTGTGTACTGCCCGTCGGTCTAGGCTGATTACTCGCCGCTGGGGCTGCAAAACCACGTCGCCGGCTGGGGCTCTGGACTTGTAACTCCGAGCACAAATTCGACCCGAAATTCGAAACAAAAATTCAAATTATAAATCCGGCCCATTTTCGGAACTACTAGTGACTCACATATTCATGACCACCATAGGCGATTATACGCTTGGGCCCGAGATCGGGAAGGGCTCCTTCGCCACCGTGTACAAGGGCCACCACAGCAAGACCCATGCTGCCGTGGCGGTCAAGTCTGTGGTTCGATCCAAACTCAAGTCCAAGAAGCTCGTGGAGAACTTGGAAATAGAAATATCCATCCTCAAAAACATGAAGCACCCGCACATCGTGGGTCTTATAGATTACACCCAGACTTCCACCCACTTCCACTTGGTGATGGACTACTGTTCCATGGGCGATCTCTCGTACTTTATCAGAAAGCGCAACCAGTTGGTGAAAACCCACCCGGTGATATCGTCCTTATTGGAACGCTATCCTTCGCCAGAGGGCTCCCATGGGCTCAACGAAACCTTGGTGATCCACTTTCTCAAGCAGCTTTCTTCGGCCTTGAGTTTCTTGCGCGACAAGAGCTTGGTTCATAGGGACATCAAACCGCAAAACTTGCTTTTGTGCCCCCCGGCCCACTCCAAGGCAGACTTCGAAAAGGCAGGCTACGTCGGCCTCTGGGAGTTGCCCATCCTCAAGATTGCAGATTTTGGCTTCGCCCGGTTTCTCCCCTCCACTTCGATGGCTGAGACCTTGTGTGGGTCGCCTCTCTACATGGCCCCCGAGATTCTTCGGTACGAAAAGTATAATGCAAAGGCCGATTTGTGGTCCGTAGGCGCCGTGCTTTACGAGATGGTGGTAGGTAAACCCCCGTTCAAAGCCGCAAATCACATCGAGTTACTCAAGAACATTGAAAAGTCAAATGACAAGATCAAGTTTCCTTCATCTGCACAGGTACCCGAATCTATCAAACGGTTAATACGGGCACTTTTGAAGTACAATCCTACAGAGAGAGTCTCGTTTAACGAATTTTTCAACGATCAGCTCATCACCTGTGCTCTCGACGGCAACGATGAGCCTCTAGAAACGTCCCACATGGACGAAAACTTGTTCATCAGTGAATACATCTCGCCCATCAAGCGCTCTCAAGTTATCCAGCCATTACGACCCGTATCTTCAAGAAATAGCGCTGTTGAAAAGCTGCCTGGGGCTTCACCGCAACCTCTGTCGGGTAGCGAGAGTCGTGACGAAGAAATAAAGCAACTTATCAACAAAAACAGTCCAGGACCGGAAGTGACTTCCCAATCAATTGTTGCTCGTGAACGTCCCGGTAAAGGCCGTGACGATATAGTCTTGGAGCGCGATTACGTTGTAGTCGAGAAAAGAGCGGTTGAGGTGAACGCAATTGCTGACGAGCTTGCGGCCGCTGGAACAGCTGCCGTAGCTATCAGAGCTCGTCGCTCGCTGCAAGAATCAACATCGAGTCCCGATTCTAATCGGATGTTCCGCCGGGGATCCTTGAGATCCAATTCAAGTGGCAGTCAAAGGCGACCAAGTTTTACCGACCGTCGTATATCGGTCTCTATTTCTCCAACGACCGCCTTGAGCAAGGCTATTGGTTTGGCATCTAACAGGCTCTTTGGATCTTCGGCCACTCAACAGATCACCGAGGAAACCGCCAAGGAGTTATCCAACGAATTTTCAGGTGCTATGACGTTGAATAACACGTTTTCGACCGTCATATCAAATCCAAACTTTGCTAACCACCTTTTGCTACAGAAGTTGAACTTACCAACGTCGCTGGTGATTGCTTCATTAGAGGCTGAAGCTGCCCCCAAGAATGAGGACGAGGCAATGGTTATAAAACTCGAGGGTCTAGTGACAAAGGCACATGCTGTGAATTTATTCGCCGATGTGAAATTTAGTCAGTTGATTCCTTCACCACCCTCGTCTGAAGGTGTAGAGGACGACGTATTCCACCAGAACGACGTGCTTCCGCCAAGAATCGTAAAGGCGATCAGTGAAGAAGGGGTAGTTTTATACGTTAAAACTCTTTCACTTTTGGCTAAAGGCATGACGCTTGCGAGTGAATGGTGGTACTCCAAAAATCATATTGGAGATCAAGTGCCCCCAGAAGATGGGAGTGGGCAAAACACTGATGTCGCTATCAGTGTAAGAGTGAACAAACTAGTTCAATGGATTCGAGAAAAGTTCAATGAAAGTTTGGAGAAAGCTGAGTTTATCAAACTTAGGTTACAAGAGGCGGACTCGCAAATCCAGAAAGAATATCTGGTGAGTCAGGCTTCGAACGTCGAAGACACCCAGACTGTTTCCAAGAGCTTGGAATCCACCAAAGTTGTGGCGGAAAAGTTGATCTTTGACCGGGCGTTGGAGATGTCCAGGAATGCCGCAGTTAGTGAACTAGTCAAGGAAGATTTGAAAGGATGTGAGTTAGCCTACAGTACGGCGATCTGGATGTTGGAAGCATTGTTAGATGATGATGGAAACGATGTTCTTGATGATGACGACAGAGGAATGGTTGAGAAGTTCATCGTCAGCATTGGCAACAGATTAGGAGTATTAAAGAGGAAATTGGAGTCGACAGCAACATGAGTTGTTGCACTATGGCAGGGCCATATCATGGCATTATATTTGCTCTCAATTTATTATGGGATTTTTGGTTTTTTGGGTTACGGAACTTGCATTCTTTTTCATAGAATCGAGCTAGTGTTTATATACACATTTTTACATTTTACAAGCGTATTATTCTACAAGCATTTGAAAGGTTTTATGTACAAGCACCACATTACTCTCGATTACTTTCCGCCTGTTGAAGTTGATGTTGTAACAAACCCACCGCAACCGAATTCGATCTATAATGATTAGGTCGGAGGGCTCCACTCTTTTTAGTGGAAGTCTTGCTTTCGGTTTCTCTATCATTCTCATAGTGCACAGCATTTGGGAATGGGAAGCTTATGGGGTCTTTCTTGTAATGATTGTTGTACTGATTGTGGAAAATATTCTCTCTTAATCCTGCGGATCCAGCCGGCTTTGAATCTCGTATGGTAGGTACCTCATCCGCAAGAGTTTTTGATTTTTGAGTCATTACGGGCATAGTCACTGGAGGCTGTCGGATTGGACTTAAAGTCTTACCAGTGGTATTAGACATTACTGAGATAGTGGGTGCCATTTGCAGCAGACCAGCGCCTGAAATACTGGGTCTAGGAACGTTGGTCATAAGTCCAGCTGGTAGGTCTTCAAACTCTGGTAAATCATTTTGAAATATAATGGGAGATTCTTGGTGATTTGCACCAGACTGGCCATAGGCAGGTAGTTTGGAATCATAAGATTTGGCCCTTTGGGACAAGGAAAGAAACGGAGGCCTAACAGACGAAGACACCTTGGACGAGAACGCCAACGTCAAGTCTCCATCTTCATCGCTATCGGAACCGCTAGAACTGCAACTCGAGGAGCTTGAAGAACTGCAATTAGACGTCGAGGTACGCGAAGCGAAGAGGGTTCTTGGAAGCGCCTTGGGAGCGATGGCATCATCGTTGATCTTGGCGAATCTGGTACTATCGGACATCAGTGTGTCCAAGTTGAACCTCAGGAACTTTTCATTTATGCCATCTACGTCCCTGTTCAAGATATCGGAATCAGAAAAGATAGCGTCTTCACCGCGGCCACTAACGGACTTACGTCTTCCATGTTTCTCGCTAAGTTCTTTGTACTTTCTCGAAACATAGTCATCGTTCAAACTGTCCAACGAGGCCAAACTGTCGCTTAAAGGAAGGGAGATCACCGAGGATGGATCCCGATCATTGATGATATATGGATCGACAGTCAAGAGCAGGCCAGCAGTTCGCTTCAGCGAGGGAACTGGAATTGGGCTGGAGATAGAGGACTTATCTCTTGTTGGTCTGGAGATGGTTGAGCCGTGACGACTTCCCGACTGTGACGAACTCAAGTACGCACTCGAGCGCCGTCTCTTATCATCCTGAAGCTTGATGTCCTTGAAAGCATCCATGGCAGACTGGTTCTTAAGGTAGACGTCGCCCACAGCATTTCTCTTGGTTTCGATCTGGGACGCTTCTGTTCCCGTAGAAGAGTCTCGCCTGGAACGGGTGTCCGAATCAATGATATCGTGAATATGATTACTTCCCTTTCTAGGCAAGTTCACATTTGAAGAAGACGACGACATGATGTCTGCTAAGCCATTCACTTCGTTTGATAAACCAGATGGAAAATGAGGCGCCGATGTGTAGTCTGCATTGGAGATAGTTCTGCCCATTTCCTGCGGTGGAGGAGTAGAAACATTGAAAGCTTCCGAAAGAATCACCGAATAATCATTTGAAGAAGACCGTAAACCTACCAGTGAGCCGTACTGAGAAGCAAGTTGAGAAGGCGATTCGTCGCTGGAACTTTCAGTTCGGGACATCAACTCGCCATTGAGAGTGCCAGCTTTGATAGCAGCAGCCACACTTCTTCTGATCCGTGAACCCAACCCTACCACCGCATTATCCATATCGTCCTTCAGAATGTCTAAATTTTGCTCCAAGCTTGCAATTTGTTTTTCAAAATCATTGAAATCGGAGCCGGCATTCAAGTATAGCAATTCATGGAGCAGGTCCATATCATCGGCCAAATCCATCAACACAAACGAATGCTGCTTGATCTCAGGGATATCAATTCTCGAGTCTTTGTTCTTGTCTAGCAATTTGGACAAGAGATCTTTGGCCAAATCAAACTCAAGTTCGCTAACTTCCACCCTAGAATTGAACGAGTGCCGATCAGGAGGAAACTCGAGTGGTTGGTTTACGATGACCTGGAAAAGTTCATACTCGGAATCGGCATTGAACGGAACTTTACCAAAGAGAAGACAGTAGAGAGTAACACCGAGCGCCCATATATCAATCTTGTGATCGATGCGAGGAATAACCTTCGACATTACGTCTTCATTTCTCAACATTTCCAACGAAGACGCAGACACTGATTTGGAGCTGTTTGCTGACAGAAAGTTAGTCTGGCACAATTCCGGAGCGAAAAATGCTGGGGTTCCTGCCGTTTTAGCCAATTCAAGTTCATTAGGAGGGTCGTCGGGGCCGCTTAGGAACAGGGCAAAAGAGACACCGAAATCGGAGATTTTTACCACATTATCTGAAGACACGAGTAAATTGGCAGGCTTGACATCACGGTGGACAATGCCAAGCATATGGAGGTACTCGAGTCCCAAGAGAACATCACGGAAAATCTTACGGGACTGCTTGAAGGTGAGGTTGGGGGAAAATGTGTTGGAGAGAAGATCCAGATCTTCATCGTTGACGGTATAGGACAGAAGATTGCCGCGAGAACCACAGCAGGGGATTTCGTCGGAGGGCTCAGAAGGGCTGGGGGTGTCGAGTTTACGTTTCCACTTGATTTCGCCCTTTTCTAGGTATTCGAGCACCAAATATATTTTCTTGGAATTTTTGTCATCGAGCACCTCTCGGAGACTGACGATATGGCGGTGGTTGCACCGCTTCATGATGGCGATTTCCCGTCTTATCTTGGTGCTATATTCACTGGGGTGTACTTGGGGCCGTGAGAATCTTCTCATATGAAGCTGGGGCCTATCTTTGGAGTTCCGATTGACGATTTTGATCGCTACCAATTCATTGTGCACTAGATCTCGCGCAAGTTTCACCTTGCCGTGTTCACCTTTTCCGATGTCATTGAGAATCTCGTATGTGTTGAGCACCCGGCGCTTGGTTATAGGGTCGTATTCGAGGAAAACCTGCTTTGTTTCTTTGGGAGGAGACGGCAACGTCGACGAGGGCCGCAGGTCTTTGCGACTAGCGTGTCGGGAAGGAGCACGGGAAGAAGAATACGAGTCATTTGCCGACCCAATGTCGGTGGCCGAGCCCTCACGGGACCTCGAAAGGGACCGCTGGAGAAGCCCGGCCACTTTTCCCAAGAGATTGTACCTTGAGCCCCGTTCGTCAAAAGGTTCATGTTCGTCGTCGTTGACATTCTTCATGGTTTCCACGCCACATACGGGACTTGCGGGCCCGGCACTGACCCCTATTCCAAGGGGAGGCGCCAAGGAAGCTTGGGGGGTGCCGCCTGGATCTTTATTCGTCATGAAAGATGGAGTGGTGTGGTGAGGAAATCTTTGTTGCGTTGGTGTAGCGGTGTTCTGCGGAGGTGGGGAAGAGGAACAATAAGGGAAGAGGGAGAGACAAGAGAGAACGAGAAGAGAATAAGGTAAAGGAGGTAAAAGGAGAAGGAGAAAAGAAGGAAAAGAAGTAAGGTTGGGTAGTGCCAGCTATATATATGTATCTAGTCTACGACTATAGTGTAGCATCAGGATCTGCTCATTATTACCAAAGCTGTCTCTAAGCAGACCAGCAGTTAGGTAGCAGGTTTGTTTGGTTGCAAGCAAGATAAGCAGGACATGTATGGCAAGCCATGCTAGAATTGAGCTTATTTTTCACCTTTTTTCACTTTTTTCACTTATTTCACTTCCTTTCACTATTACTTTTCACTTTTTTCACCCTCCTTCTTGTGCTTCGCTCTCATCGCCTGGAGCCACTTGGTCAACCCCTCGCCCTTGTACTCAATGCCAAACGCCTGGGCGAGAAGCATGCCTGTGCCGTCGTTCTGGTCGAGCTGGTCGCTAAACTTGGTCAAAGACTGGCGGAAAAATGAAGACGAAACCACCTCCATGACGTTTTGTGCGGTGGGTGCGGTTCCCTCTGGAAGATGTGGACCAAATACCTGCTCAATGGCTTCAGGGCTCATGTTTTGTACAAGCCGCGACACATTCTCCGGCAGAAGCACGTCGCCAAGCTGCGAAACATGCCCGGAAAAGCTAGAGGTGCTAGGTCAGTAGATGAGGTGTTGATGGTCTATGTATATACTTACGAGTCCTGGGCCACTGGGGCGTTTTCGGAACTTTGTGCTTCCGGCTCGGCTGGTGCCGGCTCGGCAGCCTCCTCCTCGTCTGCCACTGCTATCAACTCGTTGATCTTGCGGATTATTTCGTTATCTTTGGCGGTGAACGAGTTCAATTGCTCGTCGTCTCCCACGTCCTGGAACCAGTACAAGTTCTTGGCGCCCGAGCTGAGAAACGTGAGCGCCACCACGCGGCCCGTGGTACACGATTTGACCGGTTTGAAGCTGACATCGCCGGGAATTATGAGCAATTCGTCCTTTTCGCCATTGGACGATTTGGGGGTCCAGGTGAAGTCGTAGAAGCCTTCGTCGTCAGAATTGACCTTGATGGAGATCACGCCCTTGTGGGGCAACGGCGTGCACTTGTGGGTGGTTTCGTCGTACTGGACCTTGCCAGCGTTGAATTTGACAAGGGCCATGGTTAAACTGCACAAATTGAAATTTGCCGCGACTATCACCACATTTCGTTCCTGCACCCGCTCTCCACCCACCACCTCCACCAGGATTACCCACCATATTCCATGGAATTCCCCCCTCGCGACGTATCCGACGTCGTCCACCGCATCGCAGCGCTCTTGCGGGCGCGGGGCCTGACTTTGGCCGTGTCCGAGGCCGCCTGTGGTGGTCTTTTATCGGCCTACTTGGTGTCGGTTCCCGGAGCCTCCGACTTCTACATTGGCGGAAAACTGTTGTATTCGCTCAAACAACGATTGAAACTCAGCGGATGGCTGGACCAGGAAATCCAGTCGTACGTGGGCCCGTCCGAGCTGGTGGCGTTGAAATTGGCTCGGACCACTCGCTACGAGTTGGGTCTGACATATGTGTTGTCAGAGACCGGCTACGCGGGGCCATCTACGGATCTTCACTTGGGTGCGCCGGCGGGCGCCGATGCCGTGGGGACGGTTTTTTTGGGCATAAGTGGCCCCAATGGCGAAATCAGCACTGTTTGTCGCACGGGCAAGAGCGACCGGTCGAGCAATATGACTGAGTTTGCTCGGCACGGGCTTGAGTTTTTGCTCGAGCAGTTGGAGAGGGAGAACAAGGCGTGAGGGAGAGAAAGGCGTGAGGGAGAGAAAGGCGTGAGGGAGAGAAAGGCGTGAAGGAGAGGAATTGGATGAGGAAACGAGGAGGGAGTTGAGTAATAGAAAGATGAGAGTGTGAGTGAGTGAAAAATGCGCATGGGTGAAAAATTAGTGGAAAATAAGTGAAAGTCAGTGAAAGTCAGTGAAAATCAGTGAAAACCAGTGGAATTTTAGTGAAAAATGGGCTTTTCTTCCACCCTTCCTTCTCATTCATCTTTCTCCTTTCTTTCTTCTTTTCTTCTTCTCCACACCGACTACACCACCACGGCTGACACCCACCAAGAACAAGTACCGCTCTCAAAACCGTTTCTCAAACCCCATAACAGAACCTCATATAACACAGTTACAGAACAACGAATGCATCAACGAATGCATCAACATAAGACAATCACTCACAATTGAATACCTTCGTCTTTATATCGCTTTTCTCGCTCCCTCTATTCTCTCCTGCACACACTGCAACACGTCGAATGTTTGTGATCTCTACACGAGACGCAAACAACACTATCTCAGTTATGACCACAGGTAAGTTTCCCGGCGCTTCCGAGCCCCCAGAACGCTCCAGCTCACTGTACAGCCCGCCACAAACACACATACCCATTTTCAACTCGGGATGGCTACTCCAGTTTCATCTACTAACTCAGTGGCTCCGTTGGAGGATTTAAAGATCATAAGAAAGAAGCTCAATGGGTACGTTGGTTTCGCCAACCTTCCCAAGCAGTGGCACAGAAAGTCTGTGCGCCGTGGGTTCAACTTGAACGTGATGGTGGTTGGAGAACCGGGATTGGGGAAATCCACCTTGATTAACACCCTCTTCAACAAACCAATTTTGACGAAAAATGTCGAAGACGACGAAAGAGAAGAAGTTCCGGCGGTGACGGTGCAGCTGACGGCAGCAGAGATCGAAGAAGACGGCATCAAGTTGCGTTTGAACGTGGTGACGGCTCCAGGATTCGGGGCCCTCACCAACAACGCCGACTCGTGGAGACCTATTGCCGATGAAATTAACACGAGATTCGACACCTACTTGGAATCTGAGAGCAGGCTCAGCCGGTCCACCATCGAGGACCCTCGGATCCACGCTCTTCTCTACTTCATTGAGCCCAGTGGCCACTCGTTGAGGGCTTTGGACATTGCGTTCATGAAGCAGGTACACGACAAGGTCAATTTGATCCCTGTGATCGCCAAGGCCGACACTCTTACCGACGACGAAATCGTCGACTTCAAGAGAAGAATCTTGGACGATATCAAGTACCAGGGTATCAGTGTGTTTAGACCGCTGGTTCACGAGACCGACGACGACGATGCCGCGGTGTTGAACAATAACGTTCTCTCCAAGCTCCCGTTTGCCGTGGTGGGATCGACCAACTACGTACAATCGGCCGATGGTCGCTCTGTGCGCGGGAGAAGCTACCCGTGGGGAATAATCGAGGTGGAGAATGAAAACCACAACGACTTTGTGCGGTTGCGCGAGTTGTTGATCCGCAACTACATGGAAGAGTTGAAGGAGAACACCAACAACGTTCTCTACGAAAACTACCGTAGTGCCAAGTTGTTACGTATGGGCATTGAGCAGGACGAATCTGTGTTCAAAGAGTTCGATCCCTTGGCCAAGCAAGAAGAGGAAAAAGCCCTCCACGAGGCCAAGCTTGCCAAGATGGAGCAGGAAATGAAGGCGGTGTTCCAGCAAAAGGTCAGCGAAAAGGAAAAGAAATTACAGCGGTCGGAAGCCGACTTGTTCTCGCGCCATAAAGAAATGAAGGACAAGTTGAGCAAGCAGATAAAGCTATTGGAAGATAAGAAGGCCCAGTTGGAGAAGCAAAAACTGTTGCCCCAGGATCCCCCAGCCCCCGCGCCACAAAAGAGCCGGAAGGGCTTCTTGCGTTAGAATTGATGAAATATACACTTGAAAACCCGTGGGTGGTTCTTTATTGTTTCCCGTTTCAGGTGCCGCGCCAACCTTCGGTGCATCACCGACGTCTCGATGTACTTGTAGTACAGAAAACACCACCTTCAGTAGAACCATTGGGGCCCATCCTCTACCCCACTGCAGTCCACACTAGCCCAATTTAGCCATTCTACGTTCAATTGCAAACAGAACCCGATTCTTGGTGCTCCACTTGCGTTCCCTGGCTCGTGACAGCAACGCAACCGAAGATTCCAATTTCGCACACGATTTTTCGCCAGCGAAAATCACAACTCACCCTAAACCACCACCACAATGACTGAACCTGTTACCCCGAAACCAAGCGAGAAGAAACCCGTCAAACAACACGACTTGATGGAGACAGTGCAGGTGAGTACCCTACAAGTTTTCTGGACCGTCAATGGCACTTTTAGACGTTTTCACTCGAGACCCCTGACGGTTCCCCAGGTGTAAATTTTCACGTTTTCCCTTACTAACTCAGACTCTCCAGTTTGCCTGGTTCGTGGGACACCTTGTCACGCTTATCTCGGTGATTTTTTACTCTCTTACGTTTATTCGTATTGGACATCGCACCCAGTTTTTCTGGTTCTACTTGGCCACTTTGGGCATCATTGAATCGTTTGGCATTCTTATTTTCCAATTGGTGTCCAAGAAGAGCCTCCAAGTGTCTGGCTTGTTGAAGGATGACAACACGCAATACTTTTTGTTGGGATGCTTCTTCCTTCTTCTCAGACCCCACATCATGTTGCCTCTTCTTCCGTTTGGATTGTTTTCTGCTTTCCACGTGTTGGCATACACAAGAGGCCACTTGCTCCCTGTGTTTGGCTTGGCCGACAGCCCAATTGCCGCCCAAGTGGGCCACTTTGTGAACAACAATAATACCAAATCCATCCAGGTTGCCAGTCTTCTTGAGATAATCTCTTGGGTGTGGCTCCTTGTGCGTGTGATCACATTCAGAAAGAGATCCTTGACTCCTTTCCTCGTGTACTCGTTGTTCCTCAAGCTCAGATTCGAGAAGTCTGTGTTCACCAGAAATCACGTCAAGCGGTTGGAACTCCGCATCGAGTCTGCGGTGAACAATGCCAACAACCCCACGGTCAAGAACATTTGGATCCAATTCAAGGACGTGGCCAGAAGAATTGGTGCCATTACGCTTGTCAACGACTATTCGAAGGAAAAGCTGACCTAGATATACGATGTTTTATTAATGGTAGGAGTGTAGACCATGTATTTCGCGCCTGCATGCAAGCCGGCTTCCGCTCGTTTGACGGTGTGGTGGTGCTGTCAAATGATGCAATGGTCACGTGCATATGACATCACCGGGCGTGGTTCTATCGGCTTCCACCCGGTTCTATGCACCACATGTAGTTGCAAAAACGCCTGGAAATCCATCGAACCCGATGGAATATTGCCCCATGCATCGACGACGTATCCCGCTATAAATTAGCACCACCGCCCCGCATACATTTTTTCATCTACCAAATTTCCTTTAATAATGTCTAAAGCTGTTGGTATTGATTTGGGTACCACCTACTCCTGTGTAGCCCACTTTGCTAACGACCGTGTTGAAATCATTGCCAATGATCAAGGTAACAGAACTACTCCTTCGTTCGTTGCTTTCACCGATTCCGAAAGATTGATTGGTGACGCTGCCAAGAACCAAGCTGCCATGAACCCAGCTAACACTGTGTTCGACGCTAAGCGTTTGATTGGTAGAAAGTTTGACGACCCAGAAGTTCAGGGTGACGCCAAGCACTTTCCTTTCAAAGTCATTGACAAGAGCGGAAAGCCAAACATCCAGGTTGAGTTCAAAGGTGAGACCAAGGTGTTCACCCCAGAAGAAATCTCTTCTATGATCTTGACCAAGATGAAGGAGACCGCTGAGGGATTCTTGGGTACCAAGGTCAACGATGCCGTCGTCACTGTCCCCGCTTACTTTAACGACTCCCAAAGACAAGCCACCAAGGATGCCGGTTTGATTGCTGGTTTGAATGTGATGAGAATCATTAACGAGCCAACTGCCGCTGCCATTGCCTACGGTTTGGACAAGAAGGATGCCCAAGAAAAGAATGTGTTGATTTTCGACTTGGGTGGAGGTACTTTCGATGTGTCTTTGTTGTCCATCGAAGACGGTATCTTTGAAGTCAAGTCCACCGCCGGTGACACTCACTTGGGTGGTGAAGATTTCGACAACAGATTGGTCAACCACTTTGTCAACGAGTTCAAGAGAAAGAACAAGAAGGACTTGTCCACCAACCAAAGAGCATTGAGAAGATTGAGAACTGCCTGTGAAAGAGCCAAGAGAACCTTGTCTTCTTCTGCCCAAACTTCGGTCGAGATTGACTCCTTGTTCGAGGGTATCGACTTCTACACTTCTCTTACCAGAGCTAGATTCGAAGAGTTGTGTCAAGACTTGTTCAGATCTACCTTGGACCCAGTCGAAAAGGTGTTGCGTGATGCCAAGGTTGACAAGTCTCAAGTCCACGAGATTGTCCTCGTTGGTGGATCCACCAGAATTCCAAAGGTCCAAAAATTGGTGTCTGACTTCTTCAACGGTAAGGAACCAAATAAGTCCATCAACCCAGATGAGGCTGTTGCCTACGGTGCTGCTGTGCAAGCCGCCATCTTGTCTGGTGACACTTCTTCTAAGACTCAAGACTTGTTGTTGTTGGATGTTGCTCCATTGTCTATGGGTATTGAGACCGCTGGTGGTATCATGACCAAGTTGATCCCAAGAAACTCTACCATTCCAACCAAGAAGTCTGAGACTTTCTCCACCTATGCTGACAACCAGCCAGGTGTGTTGATTCAAGTTTACGAAGGTGAGAGAGCCAAGACCAAGGACAACAACTTGTTGGGTAAGTTTGAATTGTCTGGTATCCCACCAGCACCAAGAGGTGTTCCTCAAATCGAGGTTACCTTCGATATCGATGCCAATGGTATCTTGAACGTCAGTGCGTTGGAGAAGGGTACTGGTAAGACTCAAAAGATCACCATCACCAACGACAAGGGTAGATTGTCCAAGGAGGACATCGAGAGAATGGTCAGCGAGGCTGAAAAGTTCAAGGAAGAGGATGAGAAGGAGGCTGCTAGAGTTCAAGCCAAGAACGGTTTGGAATCTTATGCTTACTCCTTGAAGTCCACCTTGGGCGAGGACCAATTCAAGGAGAAGTTGGATGCTTCTGAAATTGAAGAGGTTACCAAGGCTGCCGAGGAGACCATTGCCTGGTTAGACGAAAACCAAACTGCCACTGAGGAGGAGTTCACTGACAAGCAAAAGGAGTTGGAAGGTAAGGCCAACCCAATCATGTCTAAGGCTTACCAAGCCGGTGCTGCTCCAGCTGGTGGTGCTCCAGGTGGCTTCCCAGGTGGTGCTCCTGGCGCTGCCCCAGGTCCATCCAACGACGGACCAACTGTGGAGGAGGTTGACTAAATAATAGAGTAATGTATTAAAGAATAAAGTAAAGATAAGTGAATTGTAGACAGTGAAATTCGAGGCGCAAGCAAGGCTTGGTCTCGAGTCTGAAATATGCGCCCCGCATATCTACTGGCCCCTATGTCTTGTGTTGCTAGGGTCTTTATCGGTCTCGTGATTGGTCGTCTGCGTCCCTTCGTCCGCCTTGTCTTCCCGGAGTTGGTCGCACTTAAGCCCGAAACCTGGGGAACTGCGATCCAACGAGGAAGGTGTAGAAGGGTGGGGAACAGTATATAAAGACAAGTGAACCATGTAGTAGTTTGTTTTGGAGATGTAGAACAAAATCACGAAGCTTAGAGGATTTTTAAAACCAAACTCGCAATTGGCCAGAGTTCAAGTGTCGAGCGGATTCCGGCGGTTGACCGGAGTATCAGCGGCTAAGGTTTGAGCATAACGCCGGGCCACGTATAAAAGCCACCGAGAATCTGGGGTTGAATCTAACTGTTTGGACGTAATTGGCCATTATTTATTAACTGGTACCTCAGATAACCCGATCTATACGAGCGTACGAGTGAGTCATATTTATTCACCTACAATTACAGAAAAAGTTGAGAGACAACCGCGTTCGGTGACTCAACTACAATAGTCAATTGGTCCTACTTAACCCATTGGCAGCACCCTAGGCTTGCAAAAAGCATCAAAACACCGTCTTATCTGTTGGCACCTAGTTTTGGGCTTTACCCAACAGTGCGAATTTGGTGAAAAATTTCAACCCCAGACTTTGCAACATCCGATTCAAACCGACACAATTTGTCATGACCCAGCAACATTCGGTAGTCCACGAGGCCAACACTTCGCTGTTGCGTGCCATTCCCGAAGAGTTTTTCGCAAAACAGCCAAGAAAGGGCCATGTCGAGTCCCTTGAACAGTACCACGAATTGTACAAGAAATCTATCGAGGACCCACAGGGGTTTTTCGGCCCATTGGCGAAGGAATTGCTCTCATGGGACCGTGAGTTCACCCATGTCAAGTCGGGATCTCTCCACCACGGCGACGCCGCTTGGTTTTTGAACGGTCAATTGAACGCATCGTACAACTGTGTTGATAGACATGCGTTAGCCACCCCCGACAAGATTGCCATTATGTACGAAGCCGACGAGGAAAAGGACAGTTATACCCTCACCTACGCTGAGCTTTTGAGAGAGATCTCCAAAGTTGCTGGAGTGTTGACTTCTTGGGGCATCAAGAAAGGTGACACTGTAGCCATATACCTCCCCATGAACCCACAAGCCATCATTGCCATGTTGGCGGTGGCCCGTATTGGTGCCATCCACTCGGTTATCTTTGCTGGTTTCTCGCTGGGATCAATTAAAGACCGTGTAAACGACGCTGCTTGTAAGGCACTTCTCACCTGCGATGAGGGCAGAAGAGGAGGCCGTCCTGTGAACATTAAAAAGTTGTGTGACGATGCTCTCGAGCAGTGTCCTACCGTGGAGAAGGTGTTGGTGTTCAAGCGGACCGGGGCTGATGTCGCCATGAAGAAGGGTCGTGATTTTTACTGGGACGAAGAAACCGCAAACTTTCCCGGCTACACTCCTCCAGTTCCTGTCAACTCCGAGGACCCACTTTTCTTGTTGTACACTTCTGGGTCTACGGGCACTCCAAAGGGTGTCTTGCACACCACCGGAGGCTACTTGCTTGGCGCTGCGTTGACCACCAAGTATGTGTTTGATATTCATCCCGAAGACATCTTGTTCACCGCCGGAGACGTGGGGTGGATTACCGGCCACACCTATGCGTTGTACGGACCTCTCGCTTTGGGTGTGTCTACAATTGTGTTCGAAGGCACCCCAGCATACCCAGATTACGGCAGATTATGGAACATTGTCGACAAGTACAAGGCTACTCATTTCTACGTTGCACCCACTGCGTTGAGATTGTTGAGAAAAGCCGGCGAGGAAGAGCTTGCCAAGTACGACTTGTCGACTTTGAGAACCTTGGGGTCGGTGGGAGAGCCCATTTCGCCTGATATCTGGGAATGGTACCACGAAAAAGTCGGCCGTGGAAAGTGTCACATTACCGATACCTACTGGCAGACCGAGAGCGGTTCTCACTTTATTGCCCCATTTGCTGGAATCACCCGCAACAAGCCCGGCTCCGCCTCGCTCCCCTTCTTCGGCGTGCAAACCTGTCTTATCGACCCGGTTTCTGGCCAGGAAATTACTGGAAACGACGTGGAGGGAGTGTTGGCTATCAAAGATACCTGGCCCTCGATGGCTCGTTCGGTGTGGAAAAACCACACCAAGTACATGGACACCTACCTCAGACCCTACCCTGGCTACTACTTTACCGGTGACGGAGCCGCTCGTGACCACGATGGATACTACTGGATCCGTGGTCGTGTAGACGATGTGGTCAATGTCTCTGGACACAGATTATCGACCGCCGAAATCGAAGCAGCCCTCATTGAGCACCACGGGGTGTCTGAGGCTGCTGTGGTGGGTATCAACGACGACTTGACCGGCCAGGCCGTGGTGGCGTACGTTGCACTTAAAGATGAAGCGGGGGCTTCCAATGGAGACGAATTGAGAAAGGCGCTTGTGCTCCAGGTCCGGAAGGAAATTGGCCCATTTGCCGCTCCCAAGTCTGTCATTATCGTTGCCGACCTTCCCAAGACTCGTTCGGGCAAGATCATGAGACGTATTTTGAGAAAAATCTCCAGCAACGAAGCCGATCAATTGGGAGACATCACCACCTTGGCCAACCCACAGTCGGTGGAAGGCATTATCAAGGAGTTTTCGTTGCAGTTTGGAAAGAAGTAGTAATACAGGTAGCGCCGAAAACACGATAACTGCTCTACTTTCTTATATTTACTTCTTGTTATCTACGGTCTTACTATTTTCATTTTATTTTTTCGCTCTTCGCTTCTCGCTTCTCAACTCTCATTTTATCTCGCGCTCATCGCATGTGGGGTCCCATCCTCCCGTTTCTCGTGGTCAAAACGATCCAATTGACCATCGTGTGGTTGTGCCCCGTGCGCTTCGACACCTCGTCCGACGTTGTCTTGGCAAAATACGTGCTGGACCACACTCAATTCGTCGGGGCATGGCCTTCGCCGGTGCGACCGCTTGTCAACGGTTTCGTCAATTGTGTGCTAAAAAAACTTGTTACCTGGGATATAGTGTACTTCTCGGACCTCTTTGTCCATGACCTCGACTATGAGCACTTGTTTGTGTTCTGTCCGCTCTGGTGGAGATGGGTCAAGTATATGCCTCCAGCGTCCACCAACTTTTACACCAAACTATTTGCGTCGTTCCTTTACGCCAATGGGTTCCACTTGGCGGCTTGTATTTCCATGCACTTCTTGGTCGAAACCACCTTTGGCAAAATCAGTATGTTTCGTCTGCGTGCAAAATCCATCGCATTGGCATCGTCGCTAGCCTACGTCATTTCTCCAGCGGGCATTTTTTTGACGGCCCCGTACTCAGAAAGCTTCTGCAACGTGCTAGTGGTCACCGGGCTCTGGTTCAGAGAGGCTGCTCTCGGGAAAACCCCCGTTTTGTCCTCGTTCAAAAATACAGGCTCGGTTATCTTGTACCTACTTTCGGGCCTGCTTATTGCGATTTCCTTCGGGGTTCGAGCCAACAGTGTACTCTTTGGCTTGTTCTACCTCTACGACCTACAAAAGGCTTGGCAAAATAGCCTCGTAACCGACTTTATTTTGACACTCGCTGCTGGCGGACAGCTCGCAGTAGCCATCGCGGTCTCGATTTGGTACCCATACTCGGTTTTCTGTCCCGGCCGAGGAGAATGGTGCCACTCATGGTTCCCGTCGCTCTTCTCGTACGCCCAGTCAAAGTACTGGGGAAATGGGTTGCTTGCGTACTGGACTCCCAACAATATTCCCAATTTTGCATTCGCAGCTCCGACATTTGTCCTTGCCTTTTGGGCCTCGAGGTACTTTTTGCTCGACTATCCGTCCAACCGGCTTCTCCCGCATGTAGCCACCACCGTGGCTCTCTGTGTGGGAGCCCTCTTGTTCTGGCATGTCCAAATTATCACCCGAATCGCATCGGTGTTACCGCTTCCATACATGTACATGGGCTGCTTGGCAACGTCGCCATCGCAAATTCAAAACCAGTGGGCCAAATACATCGCTGTGTTCGCCTTGCTGTGGATCTTTGTCCAAACCGGACTTTTCGCTGGGTTTCTTCCTCCAGCTTAGGCGTGGTGATTGCCGTAACCGTTTTCCTAATCGGGACATGGTTTCCTTCGACTTCTGATATAAAGTGGCCCCAATCACCACAGTGATCTACAATGAACCAGACCAAGCCAGGAGTGCTCCGCACTGCGTTTCAAGACCTCGACCTGGGCACATGGTCGCGCCCGCTCATTCATGGGTGTGGGTTGATTCTTATCTTGGCGATATTTGCAATCAAGTACTCACAGAAAAAACCGAAAAAATCGGTGGTGAAAAGGGACATAAATGCCAACCGAAAGTACGGCCACTGGACTCCCGACCTCAGCTTCAAGACCCCGACGCCGCCTCCGTTTCCCAACTGGGATATCAACACTACCAGGCCACAACCATACCGGGCTTTCAGGCACAAGTACAGTATCACCATGGCCATTCGCAACATGGATTTCCACCAATGGATCGAGCTCGATAACGAATGGCTCAAGTTCCACAACCACAAGTTGGAGAGAACGAGGGAGAAGAAGGAGGAGTTGTGTGTTACCAGTCCAGAAGCTCGGGACGCTGCGTTCGAGTTGTTGGACGAATTATGGAACTATCTTCCCCACAGATATCCAACTTTATTCAAGCAAACTGCCACTGGTTTGGACAACTTGGTGACGGGCGAGTCGTGGAGCTTCCGCAACGGCACCCAGGAGGATCCCATGTACATCGTGGCCATGCTTTTACAGGACGATGTTGCGATTATGATCGAGCAGGAAGATGGCCAGTATGTGTTAAAAGGAGGAGCGATTATGTTGGCTGGGTTCTGGAGACTCAAAGACAAGTACAATCTCCCGTTGAGCGCCATCCATACCACGGGAGATGTGCCCAAGTACAAGGAGAAATTGCAAACTGGAATGGAAAAGTTCTTTATTCGTCAAACCTGCGATAAGCCGGTGGTTCGCAACAACTATTTCATTCAAACCGATGGAAATTTGCCTTGGTCCAAGTCGATTGGCGACGAAGATAAGGAGGTGGTTGGCTGGTACACCGCCGAGCCGGCAAAGGATATCAATCAATTGTACTTTCGTAGTGAGAGACAGAGTTTGAGAAGATTGCCAAAGACCGGTGCGACAATTTTCACCATCAGAACTTACTTTTTGCCCATTACCGAGCTTGCCCAAGAACCGTATGTTCCCAGAAGGCTCTTGGATGGCATCAGAAGTTGGATCCCTGAGGTCCAGGACTATAGAGGATACACCAAATTCAAGGATGTGGTGGAGCCATACTTGGAGAAAATGGCCGATGAGCAAGAGGCCAAGGGCTACACTGTGGAGACGGAGCCGGACGTGTATCCATACTAGGAGAGGAGAAAAAGGAGAGAAGGAAGAGGAAAGACATTGAGTAGAGGTGCATATGCAATTATAAGGAAAAGATGTAACAATTTGTATCCTTTTCGCTTTTCCTGTAATCTAATCATTCTAGCTGTCTTTGTATTTTTTCTTCTACACTCACACTCATTATTATCATGAATTGCGCTCTGCGCCTAATATACATAACTATGATCTCTCGCCTCTCAATCTTCTGGCCAACTGGATGTCCTTCTTTTGGATGGTCACTCTCTTGGCGTGTATAGCACACAAGTTGGTGTCTTCAAACAACGAAACCAAGTAAGCTTCGACGGACTCTTGCAAAGCACCAATAGCAGAAGATTGGAATCTCAAGTCGGTCTTGAAGTCCTGAGCGATTTCTCTAACCAATCTCTGGAATGGCAACTTTCTGATCAAAAGTTCAGTAGATTTTTGGAATCTTCTGATTTCTCTCAAGGCGACAGTACCTGGCTTATATCTGTGAGGCTTCTTGACACCTCCAGTAGATGGGGCGGATTTTCTGGCAGCCTTAGAAGCCAATTGCTTTCTTGGGGCCTTACCACCAGTGGACTTTCTTGCTGTTTGTTTGGTTCTAGCCATGGTAAACTTGGTTTGATAGTGTAAACCAGATGCGGATCCACTTGTTTTATACTGCGGTTTGTGTTGTTGCAGACGCTGCGGCGCCATGTGCGGCCGGGTGCGGCCGGTCACGAGGCCCGAAGCTGCGACCACGGGAAGCGCGTGGGTGCGGTGCTGGAATTTACCCACGCTCGTGGCACATTGCAGCACTGCAACTAACGACTTTCCGCGGGGGTGGACAGAAAACACCCTAACACCACCGCTGCCAATAGTGCGCGGCAGCACTCAAAAAGCTGCACAATACCGGTACTGCGACTGCGCGGTAATCTGAGGCCAGACAGTGCGCGGGTATTTCGCAACGAAAAGTTAGGGCAGTTTCGAGGGGCAAAAAAGTTGCGGTATTAAAACGGGGGGGATTCGCACCTAAAATTTATACACATTTTACAACTATGTCTGGTAGAGGAAAAGGCGGAAAAGGATTAGGAAAAGGAGGCGCTAAGCGTCACAGAAAGATCTTGAGAGATAACATTCAAGGTATCACCAAGCCTGCTATTAGAAGATTGGCTAGAAGAGGTGGTGTTAAGCGTATCTCTGCTTTGATTTACGAGGAAGTCAGAGGAGTTCTTAAGACCTTTTTGGAAAACGTCATCAGAGATGCTGTTACTTACACTGAGCACGCCAAGAGAAAGACCGTTACTTCTTTGGATGTTGTTTACGCTTTGAAGAGACAAGGTAGAACCTTGTACGGTTTCGGTGGTTAGTTATGGGTTATGATTGTATTTAATACATAATGAGGTCTAATATTATGGGATTCTATCTTCATTTGTATCTAGTCCTCGTTGTTTTGGTTTATTTCATCTATGGTCTATCATTTTGTATTCTCTATGGTATCATCTATGTTATTCTATGGTATTTTCTATGGTATCATCCCTATGCCTCTATGCTTCCTGGTCCATAAAGAACCTTGGCTTTTTGTTCCTCGGTCAAGCCCTTGACAATCACATGGATGTGGCTGATCAGTTTGACCGATTGCAATGCTTCCCAATTGCGGAACCAACAGATGTTACTTGGGTCGATTCCGAGATTTTCCACAAATGTTCGCCTGACATATGCATCAATTTCCTGTCTAGTTTTAGGAGAAATGTCCCCGTATGGCGAATGGGGGTCGTTCTGGATACGAGTTTTCAGCCAAACACATAAATGGCTCACATCCGATGGGAAATAATAGGGGAAATGATTGGGTAATATTTTCACATCGGATTCATGTCCGAATAATTTGTCACTAGCAGCAACGATTTTGATTTCATGGTCCTCGAGCTCGTTTATTTGGTCGATTGGGATGGAATTGTTGTGTTTTGGTTCGTACCAATGAAGTTGGTTGACCAATAAAAACTTGAATACTGAAGTGTGTGCATCCTTCAAAGCGGCCTTGAAACTGTGATAAGATTCGGTTTGCGCTGCCGATCTAGCAAACTTTTCAAGTTGGTTGTTTTTCACGATCGCCACAATCTCTTCCCATGTATATGGTTCTTCCTTGATTTTGGAAGGTGGCATTCCTGGAGAGTGCACCACCTTGAGTGAGAATGTAAGATTAGCTTTTGTGGCGATCATACTGCACAGAAATATCAGCAAAAGTCAGGAAGAATAAACAAGAAGGAAGAAAGGAGTAGTTAATAAAAAGAACTTGACGGATTCGAGTGCATTATATCAATGCACAGAAACTTAATTCAAGTACTCATCGGGCACTAGCATACCCGAAAGCATCGATGTAACATGCGGTTACATCGGTTACATCGGTTATGTAATGGCTTGGATAATAGATAAGACAATTTTTCAAATTAACCGGGAGGTAGAGTGCCAAGCTGCAACCGTGCTCTTGTCATAGAGCAGCATAATATGTGGGCAGTAGTTACCTGACCAAAAGAGTACCAGCACGTGGGCAATAGAGCATACACCAGAGCAAGGAGCAAGGGTGAGGTGATGTACCCTGCATACACCCATACAGCTGATATCGGATTGCGACGCACCGTCTTCCTATGGTTCACAAGTTGGTGATACTAAGACACGGCGAGTCGCAATGGAACCACGAGAACAAGTTCTGTGGCTGGATCGACATCCCGTTGTCGCAGAAAGGTGAACAAGAAGCCCGGTTTGCCGGGCAATTGATCAAGAAAGAAGGCATCAAACCAACGATAATGTACACTTCAAAGTTGAGCCGGCTGATCAAAACTGGCCATATCATCTTGGAGGAGTTGGACAGGTTGTGGGTCGACACCATCAAGACGTGGCGGCTCAATGAGCGGCATTATGGCGCTTATCAGGGTGAGGACAAGACTGAAATTTACAAGCAATTGGGGCCGGAAAAGTACCAGTATGTTCGGCGCAATTTCAAGGCGATTCCCCCCTTGGCCCCGAAAGACTCACCCAATGACGGCGCCTTGGACGAAAGGTACGACAACATAGACATAGACAAGCATAGTCTTCCGCGCGGGGAGTCTCTCGAGTTGGTGATGGAAAGACTCATCCCGTACTTCAACCGAGAGATTATTCGTCACGAGCTTCTAGAGCACGACAGGACCGTTCTCATAGTCACACATGGCTCCATTGTGCGGAGTTTGATCAAATATTTGAGCAATGTCAGTGATGAAGATATCTCCAAAATCAATGTTCCTACAGGAGTTCCGTTGGTATTTGAGTTGGACAATGATGGGAACTTGACGAGGGACTACTACTACTTGGACCCGGAATTGGCCAAAAAGGGGATAGAAAAGGTGAAGAATGAGGGACAGGCGTAGACTCCAACTCGTACGCTCTGCGCTATACACTCTTACGACAGCCGCGTCACGTGCCGCAGATGCGTTTACGATGCATGCCAGAAACTTCGACGCTTACAAACGGGCTTCGGCGGAAATAGCACGGAGATACGCCAGTGAATGGACGGCAAATTAAACTGATGCACACAGTTGCAACCGTAGGTTATAGATCGGATTAACACTGTATGACCACATGTTGACGATACTGCGTAGACTCTCATCGGATTTCCATCCATTTCGTATTCCGCTTGCTCCGACGATTTTCCGATCTTCACAACCACATATTGGCACACCCAAACACCATATCCGATTTTAGTTTATAAGCAGTAGCCGTTGCCACCCTCAAATTTAACTCATTTTTTTGACGGTTTTACCCCTAAATCGTTTTAATTTTTCTTGCTATCAATATTTTGCCGCCCTCCTCACCCACACCTATTGACAATAATCAATCAAATCCCAATATGTCGTCGGTGGCAATTTTACCTCCATTGAAGAGAACCCTCACAGATCTCATGGATGAGGAATTCTACCAGGCGCCTTCTAGCCCCGGGTCTGTGCGTGCCGAATCACCTGGCCCCACCCCTGGATCTCCTCAGCAAAACTTGTCCAATTTACTCAACATTCCTGACTCATTTCTTGAGCAATATACCCGCATGGTTAAGCCAAACGCCACCACATCGCAAGTAAATTTGGTTGGTGGAGTGTCCAACATCAACATAAATTCCCCTTACACGTCAAACACCGCATCGTTTTCCGAATTTGGCCTGGTCAACCCTTTCACAGACTATGCTGACCCTGATTCCTTGACTAACCAGCGGTTTGTTCAGCCACAGCAACTTTCAAGATTTCCTGCCCGGAGCTCTCGCATAACTACATTAGAGTCGCAAGGAGGGGATTCCAGCCAGAAGATGAAGGATGAGTACCTATTCAATACCAGCATAGAACCTTCACTCATCAATGCTACCGGTGATGACTACTTGTTTTCTGACTCATCCTTGTTCGTTCCACAATCCACCGAAATTAATAATCAACGTATACCTGGGTTTGAGAACGATTACATCGTCGAGTTTGATGAAGAAGTGGAAGACGATGTATCTGACGATGAAGATGACAGCTACTTTCATGATCAAGAAGATGAATTCGAAATGGATATGGATGTGGATAATTATTTCAAACAAGTTCAAGGAGATCAGTTTAGAGACGACTCAATGATGGGTGGCTTCTTGGACAACACTTTTGTCCCCCCAGTGGATCAAGAAGATACGTTGATGGCTGATGAAATGGAATCCGACCCTAGCACCACCTCGCCTTCATTATTCGACACACCAGAAAAACCATCACACCTTCCATCTCCCGACTATTCCGACGACGAGCCTTCTACCGAAAATGTGGATAGCAAGCCTCGTGCAGTGGATGTTGGTAACACTTGCACATTGATAAATCCATCAACCGGTCGCCCATGCGACAAGCATTTCTCAAGACTGTACGACTTGATACGACACCAGGAAACCATACATGCATCGAAGAAGAAGATTTTCAGGTGTGTGATATGCGAAGGCCGTGCTAATGGCGGTGCTGGTAATGGACGGGAAAAGACGTTTTCCAGAGGAGATGCGTTGTCTCGACATATCAAGGTGAAGCATGGATTGGGAGGGAAAGAAGCAGTTGACTTGATCAATGAGGCCAAGATGAATGTGGAATTTGTCAGAACTTAGAAATGTATATATATGACGGCAGGTAAATAGAACATATGACATGGTTGATTATACGTTTGATAATTCCAATTCGACGAGACCTTCTTGGTCTTGCCTTTTATAATGCAAATATTGGTATGCGATGATTAGGTCGAGACTCATTTGAAAGAGTCCTGCCAACACAAAAATGATGGAAGTGTTGCGAGCTCCATACACGAGATAGGTGATTTTGGTAACGTCACCGCCAAGCCAGCTGAGAAGCAATACCACCTTGAAATTCTGGATGGATCTAAGACGTTGTAAGAGAAGAATCTGGGGTAACGGAAGTAAGGATTCGATGAACAACCCCAAGATGCCGATGCCGGTAGCGTAGCGGAGGCTGGTTGAGAAAATCAACGTCAAGATGGAGAAAACAGCGGTGAAACCCCCCACGTATTGCCAGTACTTGGCCTCTTCTACCCATTGCCAGAAGCAGTATGGGCGTTTATAATGAACGTCGAAAAACTTGAGGGCATAATTGAACACCAGCATGATATAAGTGAAGACATATTCCAAGTAGTCGGCACTCACTTCCACGGACGGCAGAGCCACAGACGACGAAGACGAGCTCGACTGGTTGTAGGGATTGTGGTTGACGATATTGTAGGACGCAGAAAGTCTTCTGGGCATATTAGCATTGAGTTCATGTTTAAAGTGCGGCATGGACTCGAGGATTTCTGGGTTGTAGTCGTGGGGTCTGTAAGCCAACGACACCTTGAGGAGAACGCACTGGATGGCCACCATCACCAACAGTTGCCGAAACAACGCAATTTCGTATGGCGATATAAAGTAGTAAAGAATTCGGAGGATCAGAGACATGAGCATTGTGGCGCAAATGTCGATGGAAAATCCCACCGACGATCGCTGCCTGTAGATGCCTAGACAAGTTGTACCATAGGAGAACAACGGCGTGAACGTGATAAACGTGGACGATACTCTATTCAAGTCTGGGAGGTAATCCCAGTACGTCGACATTGAAAAAACCGTCCCAGAAAACCGTGAAAATCAACAGTGAAAAACAACAATATACAACACAGGGAACGCCCACCAGAATGCTGGGATATCGCTTAGTGGCGGCAACTAACAGGACCGGCGGAGGTGGTCCAAAAACAAAAACACGTCACAAATGGTTGCAAACAAGTTGGTTCGGAGTTTTTAGGCGAATTGCAGCTCGAAGCTCAGCCGGGGTCTGTGCAGGACGTGCCCCTGTCAAAAATCGGGAACGCGAGACTCCGGATGTCTGGTGGTGCCGTGTCACAAGACGAGATCCTGCGTCGAAACCTGGGGTCGGGTGTTTGGGTGCATTGAGTCACCTCTTGAGTCACTGTGTCCTGAGTCACCGGCTATTGACACTGCTCCGATCCCACCCCGTTCCGATTGGTTGCAGTATGCGACCTCCTGCGCAGTTTTCCGCAGTTCCACGGCGCTAAGTGCTCACCCCGGCATAAACACCCACCGGACCTCGGACTTAGTTGCCGGAGCCGAGTCGCACTTGCGCCCCGAGCACATGTCAAATGTGGGGGTGATGGTGGGACGTGATGGGAAGATTCAGGGACGGGAAAAGCTGGAGATCCATGGTTTTGCAAGGTGGTGTGCAGCATGGGTTGGTGTAATGTGGTACGTTTTCAGCTGCTACTTGGTTCTTGTTCGTGAGTTATCGGCGCACTGAAAAATTTCAGTTCCCTTTACCCGAGGCACCGTGGAGTATGCGGGCAGCACACGACTAGGGCAAGCGGAAGTAGAAGTCTGGGGTAAGTCTATTTAAGCCGCCCACATCCAGTGGATTTTTTTAGTTATCAACCATGCCTTACACGAAAATTGATACCGAGGCCGAAGACCAGTTCTTCAAGCAACAAGTGCAAGAGATCGAACAATGGTGGAAACAACCAAGATGGTCCAAAACCAAGAGAATCTACACTGCTGAGGCCATTGCTAAAAAGAGAGGTACTCTTAAGATTGACTACCCTTCGTCCAACCAAGCCAAGAAAATGTTCAAGCTTTTGCAAGAGCACGAAAAGAACAAGACTGCTTCCTTCACTTTTGGTGCTCTTGACCCCATTCATGTTGCCCAAATGGCCAAGTACTTGGACTCGATTTACGTTTCTGGATGGCAATGTTCTTCCACCGCTTCCACCTCCAACGAGCCATCGCCAGATCTCGCTGACTACCCCATGGACACCGTCCCCAACAAGGTGGAACACTTGTGGTTTGCCCAACTTTTCCACGACAGAAAGCAAAGAGAAGAGCGCTTGAACCTCTCCAAGGAGGAAAGAGCCAAGACTCCCTACATTGACTTTTTGAGACCAATCATTGCCGATGCCGACACTGGCCACGGTGGTATTACTGCCATCATCAAATTGACCAAGTTGTTTGTGGAGAGAGGTGCTGCTGGTATCCATATCGAGGACCAGGCTCCAGGTACCAAAAAATGTGGACATATGGCTGGTAAAGTTTTGGTTCCTGTTCAGGAGCACATAAACCGGTTGGTTGCCATTCGTGCCTCCGCCGATATCTTGGGATCTGACTTGTTGGCGGTGGCCAGAACCGATTCTGAGGCTGCTACTTTGATCACCTCCACCATTGACCATCGTGACCACTACTTTGTTGTTGGTGCCACCAACCCCGACAGCCCTGACTTGGCCACCTTGATGTCTGAGGCCGAAGCCAATGGTATCTACGGAGACGCATTGGGAGCCATTGAGGCCGAATGGACTAAAAAGGCTGGGTTGAAATTGTTCCACGAGGCGGTGATTGATGAGATTAAGGCTGGTTCTTTCTCGAACAAGGAGGAATTGATCAAGAAATTCACTGCCAAGGTGAACCCCTTGTCTCTTACTTCCAACAAGGAGGCCAGACAAATTGCCAGAGAAATTTTGGGTAAGGACATCTACTTCAACTGGGACGTTTCCAGAGTCAGAGAGGGCTACTACAGATACAGAGGTGGTACCCAGTGTGCCGTCATGAGAGGCAGAGCCTACGCACCATACGCTGATATGATTTGGATGGAATCTGCTTTGCCAGATTACGCTCAAGCTAAGGAATTTGCTGAGGGTGTCAAGGGTCAATGGCCCGACCAATGGTTGGCTTACAACTTGTCTCCATCGTTTAACTGGAACAAGGCCATGCCTTCTGATGAACAGGAAACCTACATCAAGAGATTGGGAGAATTGGGCTACGTTTGGCAATTCATTACCTTGGCTGGCTTGCATACCACTGCCTTGGCTGTCGACAATTTCTCCAGAAACTATGCCGAAATTGGTATGAAGGCCTACGGCAGAGACGTCCAACAACACGAAATCGACCAGGGAGTCGAGGTGGTGAAGCACCAGAAATGGTCTGGAGCCGAGTACATTGACGGTTTGTTGAAGATGGTCACTGGTGGTGTGTCTTCTACCGCTGCCATGGGTGCTGGTGTCACTGAAGACCAATTCAAGGAGAAGGCCGCCGGTAAGTTGTAGTATTTATTCAATAAAGCGCTAGTATGGATTTTGTATTTTCCTCGCTTTAAGGCTCATCGCTCATCTCATCGCATTTCGCAGCCATTCATTTTCGCAACCCATCTTCTCTTCCCAGCAATGGGTTTCATCCGGCCCGGAAAAGCCATCAAGAAAAGAAAGGCTGCTCCTCTCCCGGACACCCACAAGCACAAACTGCGCAAGGAAACAAAAGGTGCTGGACATCGCTCCTTGTCAATAATAGAAAGACTTCCAAAAGAACTACTCCATCGCGTATTTGTATTCGCTGGTTTGGATCAAAATAGCCTTCCTTTGGTTAACAAAAGGATCAACTATGACTTGCGGTTGTACCACAGGCACCGAAATGACGATTCTGAGTACGTGCCGAACCATGGTCTTGCCCAAAAAGTCATTGAGCAAAACTTTCTTCGTGATATGAATGCGACGATTGACTTCAACAAATATAGAAACACCATTAAAAGGTTTCGACGACTAGAGAACAACGATACTCAGAGAGAAGACCTCTTGGATGCTTTGGAAGGGTTTCTCAAGGAATTCGAAGCAAAAAAGACTGGCTTGGACGTGGCAGTGCTTCGCTACAAGTTCTTCAATTTTAGTGTTGCGAAGAGATTACGAATAGGGGAGTTTGCGGCTTACACGAAAGACTCAAATCACGAAACGAGGGCAGAGCTACTCGACCTGATCAACGATGCCTTGGAATCGATTATTTCCAGCTCAAATTCTGACGCAAATACTGCTATATCCAAAGCTGATAAGGCATTAGAGGAATACAAGTTGCAAAAAAAACCATTTATTCCTCCGGAATTTTTTGAAAGGAGGCTAAATTCAGCTGCCCTTGAGCTATTGCTCTTGCTTCATACAACCCAGGGGTACCTGTTAAACAACCTTGACCCACTCATACTGCTGATAGCAAAGTCTATTAATGTGAAACCCAACCCTCAACTTGTTGAACGAGTATTGGCCATGGGAAACCCTGCCACCATCACGGGCTGTTCAGTGGCAGAGATTCTTCGGGCACATCAGGACCGGAAGTCGGACGATTCCATTGCAATTTTGCGCCTCATTCTCAAGCTTTACTACTCGCAACCTTCAACGCAGCTAGAAAGCTTCATATGGCAAGAGGTGATCCAACTGAAAAACATTGATCTCTACAATACTGTTGTCGAGCATTCTGGCACTCCAAGTGCCCAAGTAATTACGTCTATGTAAACTATAGTTTTAAGAGGCTGCTCAGCCTATTGCTGCCCAGCTCCTAATGCTGCTGCTGCTGCTCAGGCTGGTACTCCCGCTGGTAGGGGTCTGACATGTGCTGCAACAAAGGGTTAGGATTGGACACTTCGTGGAACCACGGGTGGTGCAACGCTTGTCTGGCGGTGATTCTGGCGTCGGGTCTCATTTGCAAAAGACTCGAGAGAAGGTTGAGGCCCATGGAATCAAGGTTTGGGATCAACGACCTCAAGTCTTGTGGAACAAATATCTGCCAGTTGCTCTTATAGTTGGCGTACGACGAGATTCCTGGCCATGTTCTCTCGTTGGGGGTTCCCATCAACCTAAAGATTTTGATGAGTTGGTCCTCGTTGGTTGTGCCTGGAAAGAGAGGCTTACCGGTACACATTTCGGCGAATATACAGCCGGCAGACCAGATATCAATTGAAGTTGTGTAGGCACGGGACCCCAAGAGAACGTCGGGAGCCCGGTACCACAAGGTAACCACCTCGTTGGAAAATGTGTTGAATGGTATACCAAACGCACGAGCAAGACCAAAGTCTCCCAACTTGAGCTCTCCCTTGCTATTGATCAACAAATTCTGTGGTTTCAAGTCCCGGTGAAGTACTCGGTTGTCATGACAAAACATGATCCCCTTCAAGAGCTGGAACATAAACGACTTCACAACGTGCAACTCAAGCGCCCCGTTGTTGCCATTGGTCTCCATATATCTTTTCAAGTCCTTATCCATATACTCAAATACAAGTGTCAATTTATTTTCAGTGTGGATCACGTCATAAAGAGTCACGATGTTTTCGTAGTCCAATTCCTTCATCAACGAAATTTCTCTGATGGCCGTGGACGGCGTGCCCTCCTCCGAGTCCAAATTGATCTCTTTCAACGCCACAAGTGCCCCCGTGTTCCGGTTTCGTCCCTTATACACGGTGGCATAGGTTCCTTCTCCGAGCTTTTCGAGCTGCTGAAATCTGGGTTAGAACAGTTCTGGAACAACGTATGTGACTGAATGTACTGCTGGCATCTGAAAACTACTTACTGTGAAGACGAACCAGTCATCCCAACGTTTCAACTCAGTGGTAATTCGCCCAAAGTGGAAAATTAAGGCTTGGACCGGTTTATGCAGGCACAGGCTGCGATTACACAGAAAGTAAAATGGTTGCGAAATTCATTAATGGGCCCGGGGCGGTTTTTTCATCAATGCCATTGAGTTTTCCACCCATCCTTCGGCCCCTCCTTCCATAGCAACTAGGTCATATATACGTTTGTTTGTCATCTCGAGATCCTCAGCTTCGGTTTTGGTCACCCCTATGATCGCGGCATTGCGGGTGCTTGGAATTCGGAGCATCTCTTTTTCCACCTTCCACTTCATTAATGTAGCCAATTCTTGCACATGGTCCACTAGCGAGCCATACGTAGACGTTGCGTTGTTCTTGCTGCCTTTCCGAGGATTGTACCTTACTTTGGCTCCGTTGAGTGCATGCGAGCAGCATGGAATAACCATAAAGGGAAAGTTGAATAATGGGATCCAGCACGTCAATTCGTCTGAATGGTTTCCAATTATGAATGTGTTGGGTGGGAACTCCTCGGTTGTACTGACGAGCGACGAAGCGAGAAGGTTTCCTGCGGTGTAATAGCTCACTAGAGGAACCGAGTTTTTGGGTGTGGCCGGATCGGGAACTTGAAATAATCTGCCATTATCGATCATTCCTGGTGCAATTTCGGCGTAGGCTGGATGTGGTCTGAGTAACACATTGGGAATGATTATTTGTTCCAAAAGATTCTCTTGCACATTTTCCGGGTATATCTTCCATGATTTTCGCTTGCGAGCATCGATACCCTTGCCAGTATATCCTTCCATGATGAGAATATACACTAGCAACCCATTTCCACAGCCCAAGTCTCGAAACTGAAACTTTGTTTTGTCTTCGCCATAGTGCTTGAGCCAGAATTC
Organism: Meyerozyma sp. JA9; assembly: GCA_003676015.1. Classification (NCBI taxonomy): domain Eukaryota; kingdom Fungi; phylum Ascomycota; class Pichiomycetes; order Serinales; family Debaryomycetaceae; genus Meyerozyma; species Meyerozyma sp. JA9. The sequence continues at coordinate 155,427 of NSDU01000008.1, read as the reverse complement.
AATCAAAAAGGCTGCAATAGCCAAGTCTTCAAAAACATGCTTGGTGGGATCGGTGCTCTCCTGCCAACGGCTCACCAAATCTGCCGCATACTTTTTCTTCAAGCTGATATACCGGTTCTGGAACGCTATCTTTGGCACAACCAAATCGTGGTTCACCCTCTTTTCATACCCGTCTTTGGCTCCTTGGGAATGTTTGCAACTGGTGTTCAAGAGTCGCAATGCAATTCTCACGTCTCGATCAGATGGATCTAGCTGCTTCAATTTTTTAACTGTGTCGACGTTTTCGTAGTCAAAAGGAAGATAGTGGATAGACACGCTGGAATTGTGGTACAAAAGTCCAATGCCGTAGACTTTAGGGAGATAAAAAGGAGTTTCGTCGATATTCTTAATGTGAGGAACATACACAACAAGAACGGTCTTTGATTCGTCATTGGCGAGCACAAGGCATGTTTGGATAATAATATGGTCCTTGTATGGGTTCCGGGGTATGATACGTCTCACAATGTCAATTCGAGGTTTTAGCAAAAGTTGATTTTCGAGAGGAATACTCCGAAGTTTGACATCTTGAAGATCTCGATGCAACACTTCCCCATCCGAGTCCAGCGCCCTTGGGATGTCTTCCAACTTGCTTATGTTGATCTTTTTATCTGGTTCGTCCACTGAAGAGTCCAGAAGAATATCGGCTCTCATTATTACCGTGGAGTTGATATTGGGTTCTCGGATCAAATTTGACATTGCTGCTTCGAAGTGCTCGGCTGAGAATTTTACATCCTTCTCGTAGACAGGCACCCATGGCGGCCCGAGGATGGATTCTGTGCAAAGAAGTGTGCTCAACTGGGGCTGGTTGGCTCCTCTATTGTGGTTCTTTCGAGCCATATGAAAGATGAAATCTGTGCTCATCGCGAAATTCAAATGGTTGCAATATGTCATACTTGACGGCCAGGCAATGAAAAAGTTTGAAGGAAATGGAGATAGAGATTCCCTAGTCTATTACTCTGCTTCTACTGATTTCTTGTTCATTGAGGCATCTGGAGATTTATTTGACTTGCAAATTTTGGTGCAAATCTGTGCCAATTCGTGTAAATCCTCACATAGATTATTGTAGTTCTCCTTTTTCCGGTGCTTGCTGACCATGTTACTCGAATAGAAATGATAGAGACACACATGAACACTTTTACATGATTATTCAAAATCAATTCTTCATTTATCTTTTTTTCATCTTTTGCAAAATTCTGTATCTTTGCAATTTTTTCGTTCCGCCATTTCGAAATTTCACAACTTAAGATTCAAAGAAAGGCTTCCTACTTTCGTTTCATTTACGTTTCTCATAAGCTGGTATCTATATACTCACATGCTCTCATAAATCAATAAAATACGCCTCTTTGACATCGCTAAACTTGTGCCTCTTGTAACAGTAATGGCACTTGAAATAATCCTTCCCTCGCTTCGACAACTGCCACACACTCTCTCGAAGTGCAAGATGATGACAAAACTTCAACACCACCACAGGGTTTGGTTCATGCATTCCCTTGCTATTGCGATCGTCATCAGTAAGCGGAATCAATTGTTCCTTCGAAACAGGACATATGAAAATGGGATGGTACAGAAATAAAAATGAACTCGCGCCCAGAAGCTGAAAGGGAAGATCATTTCTGAAAGTAGATACGTAATCAACCATGGTTTCTGTGTTGGCGTCAGTAGAAGAAGCAGTGGGGTCGTTTGCAGTCTTTAAGCCCTTGCCGAGTTTCATCTGAATTTTGTTGTACTTGTAGAAGCTGGGCAAATTCACAAATCCCGCTAGCATGCACTGGAATAGTGATGAATCGTTGGATAGGTTCAAGTCCTTGCAATATTCTGATATGAACTCGTTGGATAAATTGGTGAAAACAGCTTCCTTGGTGTGAATGCTGCTTGAAGCGAGAAGAATTTCCGATGCAAACGAAACACTACCTGCTTGTCCCACTTTCTCTCTGTCGCGCAAAGACGCCAGGATTCTGGAGGAAAGCTTCTTCATCGTGTCCAACTGCTGGGCGCCATTTCGATCTCTTCGCAACACTAGCAATGTCATCAACGCCGATATCTCGTCAAGGTGAGATTTCATCGAGGACGAAAAGTTCTCCTTTGAGTACATGTAGGCGGAAAGAGCCGAGTTGTCAATATCGTTGACTGTGCTGGGGCTATAAAGCAACAACGTGAACTGGAGCATGTGGAACTTGAACTCTATAATATCGAGGGCCAGTTCTCCAGACGAAGGCTTCAGTTTTCTTTTCTCCTTGAACCAGTTGAGTGCCTTGGTCAAGTCATGCTTTGCTGTTATGTCATTTACAATATCGTTCAAGAGATTGAACTGGTTCAAAAGGGTCTGGTCGATAGTTATTGGCTTATCAGATGGAATCTCTTTCACAAGCTCATTCAACAAGTTGCACTGGCCGATCTTGAGAAGATGCAAAATAATTGCCTTCAAGAGCTCTTCGTGGTTCTCCCGCTGCATGGACGCTAGCTTACTCTTGTAGCCCTGGTTTGTGACTGGATAGTTGCTGAGGTTCAATGGGTAGGTATATGCCTCATCCAACTCCATGCGGTACTGGGGGTTATTAAGGATATTTTTCAGAAACTTGTTGATGCCTGAGTTGTAGCCCTTTAAGTGGGTTATTGAGTTCTTGTACCACGAATCAGTTAATTTGGCCAAACCATCTACATCCAAATTATTGGGAGGATTCTGATCGTTAGCGACTTCTGCTTCTAATTCTGCTTCAAGTAAACGAAGATCATTAAGGCAGTTGTGAGATTCTTCTAGTATTTCCGAAAGGCACTTTCTGCTGGAACCGGAGAAACCATGTACCTCAGACTCCAAGGTGGAGAGTAGGGTTGTCATGGGGTAAGATTAGAATGAGGATCGAAAGGTATGGGTATATCTGCAGGAATGTGGAGAGGAGAAGTGAAGGAGTACGAGCAGAAGTAGTGAAGAAGAAAATAAAGAGACAAGGCAATGGCTCAATTGATTGACGAGTATCAATTTTTGCTTGGAATTATGTTTTTCTACCTTGTAGATTTCAAATCATTCTGGCAGAACTAGTATACATAGAAAAGAGCACTCGCTCAGAATGCGACTGGAATGTGAATGGTCTCTTTTCAGTAGACCACAGCATATTCATAGTAGTAATAATACGACAAACAACACAGGAGACCAAGGACTGGCCACCATTCCTCCAGAGCCACTATATCAGCATAGAATCGAAAACAGATTCCGTGAAATTTTCGTCGTATTTCTTCACTTTTCATTCTCCTTTAATCTCTTTTCACTCTCCTTTCATCTGCCTTTCATTCTCTTTCTTCTCTCTTTTCGCTCTCCTTTCATCCTTTCTCCACTCTCTCTTTCACCTGCTTTTCATTCTTTTCATTCTCTTTCATTTACTCTCTCGCAGTTTCTTATATATCCAAGTAATCGGCCTTCACCAACAACTCCAACGCCAAGTGCGTGGGTATGTTAAACTCAGGAATGTTGCCGCTCTCGGCCTGTTCTCTGTACTTGTAATGGTAGTACAAATACTCCACTATGCATTCTAGAATATCTCCATCCATGTCCAACTTGATCTTTCCCGTTCGTCCCTCTTCAAAACCTTGTGTGTTTCTGAGCACCGACGATATCAGTGCCACGTCACGGAGCACCACAAACCGGTGACCATCGGCAGACACAAGGGTAACGTATCCTGAGTCGCTCATGGTGAAAGTCAATCCGATTCGCGCCAATTTCAATCTCAATTCATTACACTACTTAACGATACTCACCCAATATTCACTCAATATTCACTCAATATTCACAATTGGTGTGCTAATTACTCGCCCAATACTCACAATTGGCACCTACAAGGCCCCTGATCCATAACAGCTCCGATGCAGACTCCAAGTATCGGCTGGCAGAAACTCCACGATGTCTACTACCATCTAATACCATGCTATCTGGATATGAATTGGGACATATCCAACCTCTATTCCCAGTTCAGAGTAGCGGTATCCACCCACAACACAGTCATGGCCCTCGCGACCAAATTGGCCAACTATCCAAACATAATTGATCTATATTCACTCAGCGGAACCAAGTTGTGGTCCGTGGTTTACAATAGCCATGCCAGTAATCACATTGTCGACTTTGCATTTCGTAACGAGGACTTGTGTGTGGTACTTAGCAATAACAAGTTCCGCTACTATCTGGATTTCAAGGGCACTTTCAACGAATACTCGTATATCGACAATCGCACCGAGTTGGTCAATGTGTCTTCTTCTTCCACTACCAAGACTGATTCTCCCTCGGGCCATTTTATCACTAATTTGGAGAACCTGCAGCAAGAACAAATCTTCAGGGTGCTCCAACTGAAAATAATGGGCAATTTTCTCGTGCTACTACTAGACGATCGCTTGCTTGTGACCAATCTCGAAACATTCAAAAACCACGAACTCTTGGTCCCCAACTGGAACCTTGAAAAAATACACTGCTTGACAGACGCCAGTTCAGATGAAAACCTGCTTGCATTATTCATCAGCTACGACAAAACCGTGTACGTACTCAAAGTAGACTTCTCCTCAAACAGCTTCGAATTGATTGACCAGAGTCTCACGGACGGTCCATTTTCCGTGGTGAGTGCCTCACCCAGCCGCCAGCTTATCGCTTTGCATAATAAGGAAGTTTCCAAGATTTTTGTCATCAACAACCTGTTTGACCAGGTCCTTTTAGAATACGATACCTCGAACGAGTCTGGCACTCCATTTCAAGTCGAGTGGTGCGGCAATGACGCCATAATTCTCTCTCTCAGAGACGAAATAAAGCTCATTGGTCCTGCTCAACGCTCGGTTTCTTTCTTCTACGATATCATGGACGACATCGACGACGATTACGTCGACTTCGGCAAGTCGGTATCCATTCCCATCTTAAAAACTCAGCCAGATGGAGTCACTATAATATCTTCCGATCGAGTAGAGTTTTTGGGGAGAGTAGCCGACACCTCCGTAAAGCTTTTCGAGATCGGGGCGTCAGACCCTGGAAGTATCCTCGTCGATTGTTTCGAAAAACTTTCGGCTCATCCTTCAAAGGCAGATTCAAATATATCTATGCTTAAAGGCGAGGATGCACTCGAACCCGCCATAGAAACATGCTTAGACGCCGCTCTAAGGGAATTCGATCCTATATGGCAAAAGCGAATACTTAAAGCTGTTAGTTTCGGAAAGGCATATTTCGAGGGCTATATCTTCGACTCTGACAGGTATGTGCATGTTGTGAATACCTTGAAGGTTTTGAACCAGCTTCGTGCTTCAGAATTGGGCCTCTTTCTCACCTTTTCTGAGGTAGAATTTATTGGCTGGAAGAAATTGATCGACATGTTACTCCGGAGAGATCAACATGCGATGGCTCTCCGCATTACGGAGTTGGTGGACAAAAGGGACTTGGACAACCTAGTCTATATACACTGGTGTTGCTCCAAAATCAAGAAGGAGCTCAACATGTCCGACGAAGACTTGCTAACCTTGATTGAAAATAAATTGAGCACAAGTTCAAAAGGGGCAGATGGAAACGTCGTGCCAATAGAGCAGATATCAAAAGTTGCGTTGGAAGAGGGCCGCAAGAATTTAAGCAAGTGGGTTATCGAGAAAGATCCCTCCCCGTACAATCGAGTTAAACAATTTCTAACCATAGGAGAACCGGAAGTTGCCTTGATGAAAGCTTTTGAGACATGCGATTCAGATTTGTGCAAGTTGATCCTTCTTCACCTATTTGACACCTTGTCTTTGTCCCAATTTTTCAAGATCCTTGATCAAAATGAACAGAATTCATGGACCAAAGGTCCTCTGCAAGATCGAGCCGGTATTTTGAATATTAATGGCGACTTGATCGGCAATTTCTGGGCACAGAGCATTGGCAAGGATAATCTGACGTTATTCGAGCAGTACCACAAGCAAGAAGATAAAAGATTTGAGCTCTGTATCCATCGTCTTCGCCAGTTCATAGCTGGGGCTACCGTTGACCATGAATATTACGAAAGCTACAAACTGAAATTGACCAAAGCAATGCACCGAACTATAGATAACCGGCTGCGTAAAATCTTCGAAAAAGAACTTGATATACTTGATCTCCGCCGAAAGCTCACGGAAATTTACCAAACTGACTTTTTCACGACAAGAACCCTCGTGGAGGTGGTGGTGAAATTAATACAAATGAACCAATTGAAGCAAGCCAACCGAGTGTGCAAGGAGTTCAATGTTGACATCGAAAAGCTTTGGTACATTACTGTTGACTCATGTTGCAAATCCAGAGATTTCGACAAGTTGATGAAATTCATCAGAGCCCATAGTGACACAACCAGTGACACGGGATTGAAGTCACCGATTGGGTTTGGTGCCATAATCGAAACCTGCTTGGCGTATTCTGCACCGAAGCAATATACCTCTGTTCTAATCAACAATCTTCAAAATGTGCACTACACTCGAAAGATTGAATTGTACCTCAAGAATGATGACATAGTTCTAGCTGCACAGGAAGCATCCAAGAACCGTGACACCGAGTACTTGAAGCGCATTTATGAGCGTGCCGACGGTAACGAAGCACTAGAAAATGCTGTAAAGAGATTTATGAGGGACACTAGATAAACGTTCTATGTACCGGTTAGCCAATTAGGAATAGATCTGGGATCGAGAACCATCTCATTTTCATCAGCTGTAGCGACCGATAGCTCATGGAGACCAGCGTAGACATCAGAACCTACTAATGTAATTTTTATGGCCGATTCGTCTCCCGACTTCTCGATGGGTTCCTTTAGCACAAAAGAAACGTGCTGCAAAGGAGCGATCGAAGTGAATTCACTGGTTGTTGGGTTTTCTCCTGCTTCATCGTCGTCATCACCATGCCATCTTTTGGGCTTCGAGCCCTCGTCATCGTCAAACAATTTTTCAGATTTATATGCACCGTCTTTCGTTCCTTTAAAACGTAGGTTTGCAATTGTCTTTAACTCTTGCAAGGGAGTAGCTACTGGTTGCACACTTGCATTCTCAGAAGCTAGCACATGGTTTGTGGTGTCTCCTAGTGGAGAAGTATCGACGCTATTATCGGCATATGGAGCCCAAGCTCCCATGCTGTGGGCGAACCTCGAATTCCCATGCAAAATATGCATTGATTCGAGCGAACGAACGGGGGCTTGGTTTGTAGCAGCCTCCAATGTGAGTGGTCTACCACGCGACTGGGGAAGACTCCGCTCTATGGCCTGGTGGACAATGCTCGATACCACATCGTCGCCGGGGCTGTGAATAATGTGGCTCGAATTCATGGGAATTGCAGCAAGAAACGGTCTATTGGATGATATGTGGGGCCGGTTGGAACGCTTGACTGTGCTCATTGGCTGGAGATCGAAGACCTGGATTCGGATGAGAACGAGTGGAAGCTGAGGATGACGACAGATGTAAATGTAGGAAAGGTACAACGTGCTGAGGTCCATAGAAAGTCGATCCAAAAACTTGGCCGGGTCCAAAGACACCGCAACCTCTGCTCCGCTGAAATCTCTCACGGTGGAGTAAACCCACGAGTACGCATTGGGCCGGTCCACTATAAGCTGGCAATCTATCTGCGACAACTGGAGCAAATTGAGCCCACCACTCCACCATTCGTACACTATGGTGTCTACTATTGTTCTTTTGGACACCCCAGCGGGCGAGGCACGCCACTGGCGCACCGTCTCCAAAACCTCTTTACCAATTCGACGAATTTCTCGAGGTTTAGCTCCATCGATGTTGGGCTGGGTATTCGCAAGTTGGGGCCATCGCTGAACCAACTCCATTAGAGAACGTTTGGGCAGTCTCATGAGAACTGTGGTGAGTGCTTTCTTCGATAAAACAGGCACATAGGTGTTGGGAAGCACATTGCGGCGGTTATTTCGTGCCATGGCAACAGCGCACTTGTTTACGTTTCCCCGTATTTTAATCGATAGCGTCGCATATCACCTGCAGTCTGGCTCGAAAAATTTCCCGCGGCGATGAGCATCGAGCCAACCTTTCGCGCACTCACTCCAGTACCGATGTCTAATACCCTGCCACCACCCGCGGCCGTGGAAACCGCCAAAAGCGACCTGGCAACCGCAGACGACGGATTGGACAGAAAGACTCTTTTTGTGCGTTCCGTTCCTGCTGGAACGACCAATGAAGAGCTCTCGGAGTATTTCTCACAGTTCGTTCCCGTGAAGCATGCCGTGGTTGTGACAGATGAGAAGGGCGAGGGACGAGGTTTCGGCTTTGTCTCGTTCACCATGGACGACGACACCCTCACAGCGCTTGTGGAATCGAAAAAAGTCAAGTTCAAGGGCCGTCTTTTGCGGGTCGACATAGCCAAGAGAAGAGACAGAAAAGGCGAACGGGCCACCAGAGACCCCACGGAACATCCCAATGCCGGTAAGCCCGTCGAGAAAAGAAGAGCAAGGCTCATTGTGAGAAACCTCCCGTGGTCCTGCAAAGATCCCGAAACGTTGAAGAAGACATTTCTGAGATTCGGTGCCGTTTTCGATGCCTACATTCCCCGTAAGAAAGGTGGCCAGATGAGTGGTTTCGCTTTCGTCACCATGAAGAAACAGGCTGCTGCAGACAAGGCGGTCAAGGAGAGCGTGGGATTGAAGATCGACGGCAGAGAAGTGGCCGTTGATCTTGCGGTTGAAAAAAGTAAATGGGAAGCTATCAAGGAAGAAGAACCCAAAGAAGAACCTGAAGACGAATCAGAACAGAAGGAGTCCGACGATGAAATTGAAGGAGATGAAGACATAAACGACGACGGAAGCGGCTCTGATGAAGAGTCCGATAACGAATCGTTCGAGGAACTCAATGAACTTAAAGGCGAACCTGACGAAGAACCAGAGGAAGAACACAAACCCCGGAACAAACAAGAACCATACGCTGTATTTGTGAGGAATATACCTTATGACGCTGACCAGGATTCATTGAAAGAGCATTTCAGCCAGTTTGGTGACGTTAAGTATGCTCTTCCTGTCATTGACAAGGAAACTGGCCTTGCCAGAGGTTCTGCATTTGTTGCCTTTGTTTCAGAAAAACCCTACACTACATGCTTGGAGAATGCTCCCACCATCGACTCCACCTCTGTGTTAATTCCGGATGATGTTTCCAAGGAGTATGTTTATGAGGGACGAATTTTATCCATAACTTCGGCTGTCGATAGGACCTCTGCCCTGAGACTCGCCGAGAAAAACTTGGAGCGTAAGAAGGAGGCTCTCGGTAAATCACCAGCAGACAAAGATAAGAGAAACTTGTACTTGCTTAACGAAGGAAGAATCACCGAGAATTCCAAGTTAGCACAATTCATTTCCAAGACCGATCTCGAGTTGCGAGAAAAGTCCTACAAGTTGCGTGTTCAACAACTCAACAAGAATCCCACGTTGCATTTGTCATTAACAAGATTGGCTATAAGGAACATTCCAAGATCAATGAACGCCAAGTCTTTGAAGGCGCTCGGAAGAAAAGCAGTGGTTCAGTTTGCGACCGAGGTCAAAGCCGAACAAAGACAGCCACTTTCAAAGGAAGAGGTTAACCGTAGTATCAAGTTAAAGCACGAAGACGAGATTCAAGAGATGAAGAAATCCAAGCATGCTGGAGTGGTCAAGCAAGCTAAAGTTGTCATGGAGGTGAAAGGAACAGGTGATGTGGGCCGTAGTAGAGGTTATGGATTCATCGAGTACCGTGATCATAAGACAGCTTTAATGGGTCTTCGGTGGTTGAATGCTCACGAGGTTACTCCAGAAGAGGCAGTGGAAGGATTGACTGACGAGGAAAAGAAAAATGTCAGATCAAAGGAGAGTGGAAAGAGAAGATTGATTGTGGAGTTTGCGGTGGAGAATGCCCAGGTTGTGAAAAGAAGAAAGGAAAAAGTCATGCATGCCCGCCAAAACAACAAAAGAAAGGCTGAAGAGGAAGCCACCGACGACACCAACGGCCGTAAAAGAAAAAAGTCGAAACCGCAAAAAAAGGGTAACATGAACAAAGGTCCCAAGGGAGCAAGGTCGTCTGAAACCAACGATGCCAAGACAGCCCAAACTGGCCAGAATGCGTCGTCTCATTCCGAAAAGGAGCAAAGGATCATAGCTCTGAAAAGAAAGAAGAGAAAAGCCAAGAAATAGTCGCATATAGATGGGAAGAATAGGGTTTTAGTTCGCAATTTTCTCAGCGTAGCGTATGCAGGGGTAATAATATGTCAAACTGTATGCCAATGGTCGTCCACAGCCCTCTGGAATGCAATTGAGGTATGTGGTGAAACCAAACTCTTCAGAACCACGAGGGTCAGTTGTATAGTGGTGTTACCGGGTGGCCCCTTCAGCTCCTATTTGTATACCTGTTTAGGATGCAAATATGCTAAATCAGGACCCACGTTGTTGGGACGCTATGCACGTTGACAACCCGTGCGGCTCGAGGTTGCAGCCGAGCACTCTATAAAAGGTGGCACAGTATGCTATATTTTTCCAACAATAAGCAACAATGAAGCTTTTGGCCCTCGTATTTTTGATCTCGTGCGTCCTTTGTAAGAATATTCTTCTTACCAACGATGACGGTTTCGCTGCTACCAACATCAGAGCCACCTACCGTGCGTTGAAGTCTGCCGGCCACAATGTCGTTATGGTTGCGCCAGTGTCTCAGAGATCGGGATGGAGTGGAAAGTTCGATGTTCCCTACACCAAGGACTTGTTGACCAACGGTGAATTCAACTACAAAGTTAAGGGTGACCCAGCCTGGGGACACGAGCCAACTGACCTTGGTATCTGGTACTTCAACGGAACCCCAGCTAGTTGTGTTGGATTTGGATTGGACTACGTTCTTCCAAACTACTTCCAAGGCAAGAACTCGAACTCCAGTAACATTACCATTGACAAGTTTGACTTGGTTGTGTCTGGTCCTAACGAGGGTACTAACCTTTCTCCTGGTCTTTTCACCATTTCTGGTACTATTGGAGCTGCTGTATCTGCTGCATACCGTGGAGTTCCATCGATTGCGTTCTCTGGATCGAACGGTAACAACTCGTTTTTCAAGGACTCGTTGGATGAGGACAAATTGAACCCTTCCAACATCTACGCTAACTTGGTTGTCGATTTCGTGCACCAACTCTTCGCCGCTCAACAAGAAGACGAGAGATTGTTGCCTCTCGGAACCGGTATCAACATCAACATGCCTCCTGTTGGTTACCAAAACGAAAGCTGCACTGCCCCAGACTGGGTCTACACCAGAATCACCGGTCCTGATTCCACCACCTCCATCGTGAAATTCAACGAGACAACTGGTTTGGTCAGCTACGGCCTGAACAGCAGTAAGGCTCTTCTCGTGGACTACAATGGTCTTGACTTCTTGCCATCGGAAGCCTCTGTTCTTTCCAGTGGCTGTAAGAGTGCTGTGTCTCTTTTCAGCATTGACTACGATGCACCAAAGAGATTGCAGAGAAAGATCCACAAGGCATTGAAGCCTCTCTTCAAGTCGGACGACAACGATGACGACAACGAGTAGCCGTGCTACGCCCAGTATTTTTGAATTCTTCCGTATACTTTTTTCTCGTTTTATACCAAGTATTTACTTAATAAAAGTATAGATTTTTGCTCTGTTAATTGCTGCAAAATTTGTGCGGCTCGCCAAATCATGGAGCAGATATAAAGCCAGCTAGGACTGAAACTGTGTTCATGATGTTGACCAAACTACTTCTTCTACTAGCGACTATCGTCTTGACTTCTGGAGACTATCTAGACTCTCAGGGCAAGAACATTAGGGTGTTCAAAGACGAAAACGAACTTATCCAGTCCAAGTTCTGGTCTGACCTTCTGCTCAAATCTTCCAAGATTGCGCCAGATTTACTTGTGTACGTTAACAGTACCGGCTCTGTCTACCTTACCTGCGATGAGCTGGACGGCAAGGAATGGTTTCCATGGTCAAAATACAGACGTTATTTGCACCTTCGAGAAATTCATTATGGTAACGACGAGCAAGTGGTCCGAGAGAGTATCGCAGTTTCGCCCTGTCTCGCAGCTTCTCTTTCGTCAGAGGACATGAGCTACACCTATACGCTCGGGTGGGACCTGTCGTTTGAAATCAACTTTGGTCCCAGTGCAAGTTACACCTACGACACCAGTGAGTTGGGAGCGTCCATCTCCGCCAATGTGGGACTCTTGAAAACGTCAATTTCGAAGTCGGGAAGTATCAAGTGCCAGCCGCCGCAAAACGGCACGGTCCAGGTATTTGGAACATTGACTCTTCGTTATTTTCCCGACGCTCAGCAGCGGGAATGTAATTTTAACGTTCGCAAGAAGACATTCGAACCCAAAAGTTGGAATAAAATCACCACCAAAGCCAATGGCCGGGAGACAGAAGGAGCTGTGTTTTACGACTTGTCTACATTGCCGACGTTGGAGTGTATCACCAACCGAGAACACCAGCAATGTGACAATGTGGCGGACTTGTTGGACACTGAATGGTCGCCGTCGCAGCAGGACAAAACCGATACCGATGAAGCTCAAGAATGAATTATTATACAGAATTAGTACTTTCGTATCCAATAAACTAAATCATGATCGTGAATGATTAGGCCATGCACTATTAGTGGGTTCACAAGAAGTATTCGCTTCTCTGTTGCTTGCTAGTGTTATTCTTCACCGCAAGATCCCCATCGGGAACGGCACTAAAGATTTTGAAATCCGACTCCAACTTGTCGTCCACCTTCATAACACTGGCTACATTTCCACACCGGTAACAGTAGTTGGGCGCAGACCACACCGTGACAACGTCTTTTTCTTTAAAGTGGTACCGGAAACCTTCCATCACCAACTGGTGGGCTCGAGCTATCAAGTCCAAGTTGTTGATATGGTTGAATTCCCGACTCACCTTGGAACCGAAAAGCCACCCGGCGCCCCTGGGAGAAACCGCCCATGTATCGACGTTATCAGGGTCAGACCACACCAAGTCACAGAACCCTCCTTCGTGGGGAACCTCCTGAGCTCTGCTCAAGACTCTGATCTGGTCCAACATGCGAATTTCTGGCGACAAGCCTCCGTGGACGCATAGAATTTTTCCGTCGATGATAGCCGCCAACGTTAAAAAGTCAAACACCTGGCAGCAGTACTTCCACACCGTGGTGGACCCGTATTTCGTCAAACACTCCTCATAAAAACCGTACACCTGGGTGATTTGTCGTGATTCGTGGTTACCACGTACCAATGTGATCCGATGGGGATACTTCACCTTGAGCACCATGAGTAACGTGAAAGTCTCGAGCGAAAAATAGCCTCTATCCACGTAGTCGCCCAAGAAAATATAGCTTGTGTTGTTGTCGTCTTCTGGCATTCCTCCGGAAATTCGAAAGAGCTCAAGGAGGTCATGGAACTGTCCGTGGATATCACCGCAAACGGTCACTGGGGATTGTACGGGTTGAATATTCGACTCTTCCATCAAGAGTTCTTTGACAAGCTCACATAGCTGTTTCATGTCGGCTTCTGAGAGGGCCACACATTTTTTGATCAGCTCGAGCCAGTGATCAGGGCCCCGGTCACTCATGTTGGTTTTATGCTAGGATGAAAAAATGGGGAAAAAACCAAACACAGGGGTTTCCTAATGTACAATTTGTTATAGCAAGCTCACTACTGAGTAGTTTGGGCTCGGTATAAAGATTGGGGATTATTAATCGGTGTCGCCCACAGTGAGTTGGTGAGAATTTCGACTAAAACTGTTGGAAGTTGTATGGCGTCTACCCGTTGCAAACACAGCAGTCGATCCGAATCCACAAATCAACCACGGTTCCAAATGTTAGGGTTTCGTTAGTCAACAAGGAAACGCTATTCTTACCCAAGGTGCTCCGTCGACTTTTTCTGGCGGTCGTGCGCGGGCCGTTGGTTTCGCAGACAAGCCCGAAAAATTCACGAAGCGAACAAGACTATGCTTCGCAGAACCGTGGCTGGTGCCATACGAGCACCCCTGTTGGCGGCCCGCTCGTTCTCAGTTTCGACCATACTGAGGGCAGAGAACCCACTTCCTTCATCACCAGAAATGAAAAGTGACAGTGCGTGGACTAAAGACACCACAAGCAATAGCAGTTCCGTGGTAAGCCAGGTGGTGGGATTGGCACGTACGATACAAGAAAGCTCCCAGCCCCCAGTGCACATAGACCCGGTGTTTGCCAAGCGGTTTGGCGTGGGCGAGACTTATGACCCGTTTGATTTTTCCAACGACAAATTAGACATCCAGAAAAGAGAAAGAAGATCAGCACGAGCATCAGGGACTTCCAGAGACCCGTTTGAAAACGCCGGTATCGATCCGTTGGATGTGTATATGATGCCAGAGTTGTTGTCGCGGTTTTTGAGCTCCACAGGACAAATACTACCACGAGAAATCACCGGTTGCAACAACAAAAACCAGAGAAAGCTCTCCATGGCCATCAAGCGAGCACGGGCATGTGGATTGCTTTCTTCTGTCCACAGACATGCGCGGTTCTTGCCCACGCGAAACATGTAAATAGAATGCTACGACTACACTAGAACACAGGCTACCAAACTCTACCAAATCTACTACGAGCTGTAACCCAGCCTTGGCATCGGCCCTTGGGATCGGTCGCTCCTGCACACACCCGCGGCCTTTGTGTAACTTGTTCTATCCAATAGCGGAAGCTCGGCGATTAACACTGTTCACTATGTTGACTCAAATTATTGCTAGACGTGCTGCTGTTACCTCCGTTAGGTCGTTCTCTTCTGCCAGAGTGCTCGCCACCGACGGCAGCCAGAAGGATGCTTTTAGCGACAGAGAAAAGGCTCAGGAAAACATGTACATTAAGAAGCAAGAGAAGGAACAATTGAAAGCGTTGAGAGAAAAGTTGCAGAAACAAAAGGAATCCATTGACAAGTTGGAGGAGGAAATCAACAAGATTAAGAAGTAAGTAGCTAATCATATTTTTTATTGCTGACTGTAGGCCTGGAGGATGATTGCTGGGCAAGAGTGTGAATGACGTTGGTCAATTGTGTGAATCAAGATCAATTGGATAAACCAAGTTGGGTGAGACATGTTCAGTGGGTGCAATTGAGTTCATTTGGTGAATGTGAATTGACCCGTGGTGCCGTTGAGCGAAGTGAGTGAATTGAGTAAAAAATGACTTGAGCTGAAAGTGACCTGAGGGATTCAATTCAAAGTGATGGAAATTGAGCGAACGGAGATCCGTTTACTCGTCCGATACAAACTTCGCCAAAGCACTCCTTGAACTCTGTCGATCTAAATTTCAAGCCAGAACTGCAAATTATCATTATCCATGGGTATCGCTTGTCTTCGCCAAGTCGCACCAAGAAAACACCATCAATTGCAACCCAGAAAGTAGGTCTACGAAACGACTACACTCCACATTCCGATTTGTTGACCATTACAATCAAATCCACTGTTTGAAGAGATACGAGTATCTTTTGCCGACTCGCATCCAAACCCGCATTTGCAGTCGCTGAAAATTCAGACCGCTTCCCGATTGTCTCGAAAATAACCGAGCTTTGACAGATTATACCACAAGTTGCTGGTGAATGGTACTCCAGCTAGCTTTTCGTTGCGTCCGTTCGCACCAAAAGACTGAACTAGTCAGCGTGCTCTACAACGGTGATACAGGATAAGTGTCAAGCAGAATTGAATGCAAAAGCGAATGCAGAAGCGAATGCAGAAGTGAATGCAGAAGTGAATGCAGAAATAAGTCAATTCTTTCCGCGCCACACCTTCATCGGGGAAGCTTCGTCCATATACTTGATGACAAATTGATTTCATTTATTTTGCTCATAGTGACGTGCGGCGCACTTGTCCACCTGCATCATATCGATCTATAAATACTATGTGGAAGCCTAGTCCGGGGGATCATATATAGGGCAAGATTGGTATGCCCGCGGTGTTTGTGTCTACCTCGAACGGCGTGGTTTCCCATGAACTTGTGAAACAGCTATTAGAACGAGGTTGCAAAATCTTGGGATTGGTGGGATGTGCTACAGAAGGTGAGGCATTGGAGCGAGAGTTAAATTCTTCAAACTTTTCTTTCGAGATAGTTGAGTCTCTTCATAAGAACAAAGTATGTTCAGAAGTGCTTAAGCGACAGGAGAAAATGAGATTTTCAGCGGATAGCTTGGAAAAATACTCCATATTACCGGTGACCATGAAACTTGAGACTGCAGAATACACTTCGTCTTTGGCCTCTAGTAGAAGCGGGACAAGCCACAATGGGCAAGAGGATGAAGAGTTATCTGTGATTGAGAAAGAATACCCATTTCCAACGGAGGACCGTTCGATTTACGCAGTCTCTTACAATGGCCAAAACGACCCTGCCCATCCGTACAATTGGCCCTCCAGCAAAAAACTTGTGGTTTGCTTTGCAGTAACCTTGACAACCTTATCAATCTCCTTGGGGTCTGCCATGTTCTCCGAAGGTGGCCAGCAAGTTCAAGAAGAATATCATGTTGGAGATACCGTGAGCACACTCGGCACATCGTTATTTGTATTCGGGTTTGCTTCTGGTCCTGTCATTTGGGGTCCGTTGTCGGAGTTGTTCGGTAGAAGGATGGTTATGATCCCAACGTGCTTCGGCTACGTTTTGTTCACGTTTGCCGTTGCCTCGGCCCAAGATATCCAGACCATCATGATCTGCCGGTTCTTTGCCGGTTTCATAGGTGGCGCCGGATTTGTTATTGGTCCAGCCGTGTTGGTGGACATGTTCCGTGTCGACAAAAGAGGAGAAGCAATGTCATTATTCGGCATAGTTGTTTTTGGTGGACCCATGATCGCTCCTATTTTGGGTGCATTCATCGCCAAAAACCCCCATTTGGGCTGGAGGTGGACGTCGTATATTACCGGATTTGTGGCTGCTCTCGCCAATATTCTAGTGGTACTCTTCTTGGAAGAAACTCATCATCCAGTATTGCTAGTCCACAAAGCAGCGAAGCTAAGAGCCAGAACCGGTAATTGGGCTGTTTTTGCTCCCCACGAAGAATTTACGTTGACATTAAGGGAAATCGCAGAGAAGAATATCACAAGACCCATTCGAATGTTGTTCACCGAGCCAATTTTGTTCTTGGTGACATTGTACAATGCCTTCATTTACGGCATTTTGTATCTCATGTTAACGGCAATGCCGTTGATATTCGAGGGCAGGTATCATTTCAGAGCAGGTGTTGGAGAATTACCATATGTGTCGATGTTTTTGGGGGTGCTTGTGGGTGCAATTATCTTACTATTCTTTGAAAAACGATTCAAGAGAATTATGAAAGCAAATAATGGCGCTGCTATTCCAGAGGAGAGACTTCCTCCGATGATGGTGGGCTCATTCTTTTTCGCCACGGGCCTCTTCTGGCTAGGCTGGACCGGGGACTACCCTGACAAAATTCATTGGATGGTCCCCACAGTGGGTTCGTCGTTTATTGGCTGCGGTTTGCTCTTGATTTTCCTACCCTGCTTGAACTACATCATTGACTGTTACTTGGCGTTTGCTGCTTCAGCTTTGGCTGGCAATACTTTACTTCGTTCAGCATTTGGAGCTGCGTTCCCACTTTTTGCTCGACCTATGTTCGTGAATATGCACATAAAATGGGCTAGCACTTTGCTCGGTGCATTTGCTGTATTGATGATTCCGGTTCCGTTTGGGTTCTACAAGTACGGCAAGAGGGCGAGGGGGAAGTCGAAGTTTACGTTTCCCTAGGGCGACGGTATATTTATAGATGGAAAATGAAATATTATGAGAGAACAATCGAACAATCAGAGTAGAGAAAAGTGCGGCTCAGCATTGGTTACAACTTTTCAATTTGAACCAAATGCCTAAATATACCTATTGGTCATTTGTTTCTTCTTCCTCTTCTTCTAATCTCCTTCTTCCGTCCTTCTTTTGGTATCGTGTATCGTCTCCCGTTTGTTATCTTCATCTCTTGTCTCATGCTAATCTAATCTTTCCGCTTCGGGTAATCGCCTGCACCGGGGCTTCGTGCGGCAATCTCTCCATCTCATCTGGCTACTCCGGCAAACGAGATGGGGTTCAAAGCTAGTTTTAATGCGTTCATCTACTCCATAAACACTCCTCCGCCATCGCCGGACCCAGCGAAAACCCCAAAGTCTCGAAAGAACCATACAAAAACCACCGCAAGCGATCCGCCTCATCGCCAGCCTGACCAGATACTTGAGAGTGTTCCTTCGGAGTCCACACAGCAACCAGAAAGACAGGCTGCTCGGGAAAGAAACCGAGCCAGAACTGGCACAGAAGCAGACCCTCTTGAGGGCCAAGTTTCGAGTCCACAAGTGGTGAGTTTTGCGGATCCATCTTCTGGCCAAAGACGCCCAAACCGAGAATCTCGGAGGCACCGTTCACGGGCTAACAGAAACCGGCCAGAAGCCGAGCAAAGACCCACAGGCGAAACTAGTGAAACTACAGAACACCCTAGGGCGGAAACGAGAGAAGCTCGTAGAGAAAGACGGCGGGGAAATCGAACTCGGGAGAGAGAGACCAGAGAAAGGACTGGCGAAAGACCCAGGGAAAGAGCCCGGGAAAGAGCCCGGGAACAGGGCAGCAGAGAGAGCACAGGAGAAAGATGCGGAAGAAATAATCGTGAAAGACCCGACGGAAGAAGAGACAGAAACAGGGCTGCTCGTCGTGAAGAAAGAATCGCTCGTCGTGAGGAAAGAAGCTCTCGTCGTGAGGCGTCCCGGCGCAGTCGAGACCACGCCAATCGTAGAAGAAACCAAGTTAATCCTGCTTTTCCACCTCCAATCAATATCCAGGAAGCAAGCAGAATCCGGATTCGGCGCCCAGTACCACCGATGCCTCTGTCTCCAGAAGATCCCAACCAGTTGCCCGTATCCTCACCTTCGACACCAGCAACACCATCTACTCTGCCAGATGATTCCTCCGATGAGGCCCCCGAATACGACGTAAACGATATGGAAATTCCTCCTTACCGAGCCTCACTTCACAAGTACCTCGACTTGATGTCGTTTGACCCTCGGTTTGTCCCCTGTTTACGGATCAACCGGTCGCTTGTACGCAACCATGATAAGCTCCAGGAATCCATCCATGAGTTCAAACGGTTCAACAAGCTTCCCAACTCGGTAGATCTCTGGAAGATCAACCACGTAGACGATGCTCACTTTGATGATATCCTTCCCGACCTCATTCCGTATCCACTGCCAAGACAACGCCCAACGAACCAAGAAAGCGAGCTTCAGCCCCACGACTTGCAAGCGATTAACGATTACGAATATGCGTTATTCTTGGAGCAACAGGAACGAGCAATGGCCGCCAGCCAAGGTGCGAGGGTAGTATAACGACTAACGACAAAAGTTTAACTATATAATCATTAAATTTGACTACATTGAGTTCTTCATTCGACCTCTTCATTGAGTGTTCTTCTCTCATAAGTGCTTGTCTTCTGAGTGTTCCTCTTTCATTCTTCTCTGCTCTCTCGCACACCCCAGGCACCCGAACAAATTCTCAATCCAATCTCAAATTTCAATTCTCATTCTCCCATCACCATGCCAGAAGGCTTCACCAAGGTTACAGAGGACGTGCACAAGCCCGAGGTCCAGAACCCATATGGACCCAACCCTGCAGACTTCCTTTCCAACGTCAGTGAGTTCGAGTTGATCGAATCTACTTTGAGAGAGGGAGAACAATTTGCAAATGCTTTCTTCAGCACCGAAAAAAAGATCGAAATTGCCAAGGCTTTAGACGACTTTGGAGTCGACTACATCGAGTTGACGTCGCCTGTTGCCAGTGAGCAAAGTCGTAGAGACTGTGAGGCCATTTGCAAGCTTGGACTCAGGGCCAAGATCTTGACTCACATCCGATGCCATATGGACGATGCCAAGGTTGCGGTCGAGACCGGAGTAGACGGGGTGGACGTGGTTATTGGAACGTCGCAGTTCCTCAGAGAATACTCCCACGGAAAGGACATGAACTACATTGCCCAGCTGGCTGTTGAAGTGATTGAGTTTGTCAAGTCAAAGGGCATCGAAATCAGATTTTCGTCGGAAGACTCATTTAGATCCGACTTGGTTGATTTGCTCAACATCTACCGTACTGTCGACAAGATTGGTGTGAACCGTGTGGGTATTGCCGACACTGTGGGCTGCGCTAACCCGCGCCAAGTGTACGAATTGGTGAGAACATTGAAGTCGGTGGTCAAATGTGATATCGAGTGCCATTTCCACAACGACACTGGATGTGCCATTGCCAACGCCTACACTGCTCTCGAGGGTGGTGCCAAGCTCATCGATGTGTCTGTGTTGGGAATCGGCGAGAGAAACGGTATCACTCCATTGGGTGGGTTAATGGCCAGAATGATCGCTGCCGACAGAGACTACGTCTTGTCCAAGTACAAGTTGCACAAGTTGAGAGACTTGGAGAACTTGGTGGCCGAGGCAGTCCAGGTGAACATTCCCTTCAACAACCCCATCACCGGGTTCTGTGCTTTTACCCACAAGGCTGGTATTCATGCCAAGGCCATCTTGGCCAACCCATCCACTTACGAGATTCTCAACCCATCCGATTTCGGGTTGACTCGTTACATTCACTTTGCCAACCGTTTGACCGGATGGAACGCCATCAAGTCCAGAGTGGACCAGTTGAACTTGCACTTGACCGACGAGCAGTGCAAGGAGGTTACCAATAAAATCAAGAAGTTGGGCGATGTGCGCTCGTTGAACATCGATGATGTAGATTCCATCATCAAGGACTTCCACGCCGACTTGGCCACGCCTGCCGTCAGACCCACCATCGGCGAGCCCGTGCCTCATGTTATTGAAGGTTTGGACGAGTCTGCGGCCAAACGTACTAAGCAGTAATTTATGTGTACAACAATCTTATATTCCGTTCTATATTCGAGTATTGTAGATCGCTAGCGCTGTCGAGGCGACACCAAACGTAAACGCCATTACGGTGCACACCTTGATCGACCTCCGGATCCCGGCCGATCGAATGGTGAAGCCGTCCCGATACTCCCGTCCATATAAAACTACTCCAGTAAGTACATTGAAAAAGCAAATGATTCCGCAAATTAATTGCACCACCTGCACCTTAGCATGGATAGACATTTTTAAACCCTAGTTCTGTTGCTTGTGATCATCTCCACCTTCATGGAAATATCGACTTATGGCGTGTGGGTCATAAGCATAAAGATGGAAATATTTGAGAAATTGCAAAATGTGCATGGGCACCGCCCCACACACAGGACCCTGGCTAAGCCACTCAGTCCAGCAAGTATATTTACTAATTTCTGTTTACTCCAGTCAATTGGCCTCCGACTGGTCCCCATCTTCTTCATCGTCACTGTAGTCCTCTTCCACGTACGATACTCTTCTCCGTTGGAAATCTTTGATGTGCGCCCGATTAACCGCATCGCTAATATTGGCGATGGTCGATTTCCGCCGGGACAACTTGGCTCCAGATTGAATTGTTCCACTATCACCACTGCGGCCCGACTCACGTCCGCGAGACGTCCCGGTGGCTGTAGACGTGCCGCCGTGCCTGATACTCTTGTTAACCCAATCTGTGTTCGCACCACCAACGCTATTGTAGCGCAAGTTTACCAATTTTTTGGCAGCCATTTCCATGTGGGGGCTGATCGGATAGGGCAAGGGAGCGTCCCTGGAGGCCCGGAAAAGTATCACGTTTGTTCTGTGTTCGTTTTCCATTCTGAAAAATATCCATATGAATCTTCTCAAAATCTCCGCGAGCGCTATGCAAAAACTAGTAACGGCAGATTGCTGCACTTGATTGCTGAAAAACGCATAGAAGATCCATTGGAACCGCAAGATCACATTGGTAACCATTGCAAAGTAGTAGACCATGGGGTTTTTGAAAAATAATGTGTCTCTCAAGAGAAAGTGCTTTGCCTGTGGTTGCATCAACGACCAGTCCATGAAAATGTCCCACGACGAGGTGTATAACGAGTTGATGCAGGCAAAGAATATGAACGCTGCCCGTGTCTGGCTCGTTCGGTCAATTCGATACACACTCAACAAGCAATAATAAATGGTGGTTATCATGTACTTTGTCATGTTGGCAAGATGCGGGAACCAGTCCCCAGTATCCATGTAACGCCGAACACATTGAAGAAAACGGAGTATAGATGGCAAGCTGCTGAAGAATCCCATGAGTCTCGAGCGTGAAGACGTGCAAGTATTTGTTCCCCCGCCAATTATACCGCTCCAATGATGGGCGTACAAGCAAAAGAAGAATGGAATGTTACCGGAGCTGTATGTCAAAGAACAAAGAATGTCGCCGAGGAAAAAATCTCTGAACTCAACAGGATAGAACCCAGAAAGAAGAAGTCTCCAAAGAGCAACCTGGAGCCATCGTCTGCTTGAACCGTACAATTGACTTCCGGGCCAGAGGAAAACGACGAGCATGATTCCGAAGAATATCCACGGCCAGTCACGGCCTGGGAAATCGTTTGGCCAATAGTCATTGAAACTGAACCAGCCTAGTAACGACAACAAGGCAAATCCCAAACAGGGAAGAAGGAAAAACTGTTTGAGATCAAGGGCGGTAGCTATGTTGAACTCGAAAATAAACTTGTAGTTGATCCGGAACACATCAAACACATAGAGATTTATGCCAAAAAGGATGCTTATGAGGTTAACGAGAAAAAAGCCTCCCCAAACCTGTAATAGAAACTTGCCCTCAGGAAGTCGTCCAGAAAGTGTACCATGCAAAGCGGTATACAAGCCTAGAACGAACAAGGGAATACCAAACCCCAACAAGATTCCCGCAAGAAACAACGAAGGATAGTATGTTGGTTGTCGTATATCCGTGTTGTTGAGAGCGTAAGTCATACTTTTTAACTTTTCCAACGAGTGTTTACGGTCACTTGTTCCCTGATCGAAAAAAGTGATGTACAACTCTTCAACTTGAGTGCTCAATTTGTCCAACATGTCACTGGTTTGAAAGTAAGCTTCTTTGTCTATCTTGTCCATGGTTTTCTTGCACATGGACGAGCCGGTAGCCTTGTCGAATTTCTTTGTGATTTTCCTGAACGCTGTACGGTTGAGAATTCTGTAGGATCTCAACAAGGCAAGAGATCTATAGTACTCGAGCACTGCATCCTTGAGCTGTTTTCTTGCATAGAGGTATGGAACACGATACTGCTTTTTTACCGAGTAGTCTCGCCTAGTATTGATGGTGTTATTTTCACGGATAGCATCGGGGACTTGAGAAGTGCTTTCATCTGAGCCCGAATGTACACTCAGGCCCTTTGGGCCCTCAGAATCTATTGAAGTCTCATCGTCGTTGTCGAAAGAGAGCCCATTTCTGATCCGGTTCTGGGCCGAATTGGGGTCATATAAGTACTCATCTGTCATCGAGACGTCGTCCGAACGTCGTTTATTTTTCCATTTTTTGAGAAACACAGTGGAGGGAAGCGACGGTAACTCCAACCGTTGCAACATGGATAACGCTGAACGAGTATGAAAGGCCAACTCGTTGACTGTGTGGTATACGGCCTCGGTCTGGGGCACATTGGCAATACGATGGTTGTCACGATTGTGGTTCGCAGCCACGGTTCGGTTCAGCTTTTTCTGCTCACGAAGCTGGTACAATTGATCCTGGAGAAGCAAAAATCTCTCGTAGATTTCCTGTTCTCTTTCTCGGTAGAACTGCTCCACCTTAGCAAGTTCTTCGTCTAGCCATGCGGTGAATTGGTCCTTTTCCTGGAGAGAAGTTGGCTTGTCTTTCGTACCAAAAAATGGAAATTTCATGGAGCTTGGTCCACTTTTCGTACTTGCACGGGTCTCAGGTTGCTGCTGCATTTCGCTCTCATTCAAGTTTGGGTCGTCGATGTTGTACGAATCAGGCACCGTTCCTTGTCTTTCGGCATCAAGAAGAGGTGTTAGGTCGTTCGGTTTGAAATCGTCTTGCATTCGTTTGGAAGCTGCCTTGACCATTTTCTTACCCAATTTGTAGTCCACGTACTGCCCCTTCCATTCGGGAACCAAGCCCTCGCTGAGGGACTCGCCAAACTTCATGGTGCAGCTGTTTTGGAAACGCTACGATTTGACTATTCCTATCAGTCGAAGCGCAAAATAAGTCCAAGACTCTCCAGGCGCGGTGTTGGGGCACACTGCAGGAACGGCTGAAACGTGGGGCAGGAGTGGGTATAGCTACCAGGCATTTAAAAGCTAGGAAAACGACAGCCAGACAATGCCAGCTACTCGTATCGTACATATAACGCATCTATAAAGTGGGGGTGTTTGATACCCGGAGGCCGGGCCAGGCGAAAACCTTCGACCGCTTCGCGCACCGTCCATCCAAGCCGCTCGATGAGATAGGAACAAATCAAGAAACCAGTTCTGTTGAACCCATAATGACAATGGACCGCTATTAAGGGATGCGGGGTGTCGCAATTATGAAGTATATCGTCCACAAGTTGGATAAACCTGCGCGCAGAGCCCTGGTCCGGGACGACCTTACTGACGGTGGCACACTTATAGTACATGATGTGTTTGAAATTTTTGGGGGTGTAGGGAGGAATATCTGCCGAGATGTCGATTATGGCAACTAGCGTGCCTCGTATAGCGGGATGTTTTGCGTCCGAATAAAATAGGTTTTCGAGAATTTGTGGTGAGTGTGTGGAGTCCCCTTCACGTAGAGTTTTCATGCCTAGGAGGGGCGCCATATCTTTCCCGCCATTGCGAGTGATGTTCAAGGACAACGGCTCCAACTCCAACCACTTCTGCTCGTTCTTCAACCCCCACTTGTCTCCAGAGATGTTGGCCTTGACCTGGAGCACCCACGCAGGGGAAAGGTGAAGTCTTTCCGGAAACTTGGCTTCGATGTGATTCAAGATCATGCCACTGATATACTCGGGCTTCACCAAGAGAAGCGAATGGCCGGCATTGGGGATCTCAATGGCCCGCGAGACTTGCCGGCCAAATGTTTTCGTGAGGTAATAGTCGGTTTCGTGAACCACCTTGCATGGGGTTACCTTGTCTTCTGACCCACCCACAAAAACCGTCTTTTCGTAGGTGTTTTTGTCGGCCAGTCTATCGTTAAAATTCCTTATCGCCGCAAGGAGATCCGTGTAGGAGCCACGCTGGAATCCGCTCATGTACTTGAGGATAATGTCTGTGTCGATGTCTAAATTCCACCGAAGCTGGCGCAAGCTGTTATAAATATTAGTACTGTTCTTTGCAAGCTGTCGCAGCACACTTTTACTCTCCAAGCCCTCGAGGCGGTCCCACGCTCTGAAGCAATTGAATAACCACGAAAAGTGGGTAAAAACTTTCATGAAAGACAAAAGATCGGATTTTTGAGGTACGGTATCGTCGTGAAATGGAGGCGGAGAAAGCAACACCAACCCTTCCACTTTGTGGGCCGGGAGCTTCTTCGCCAACTTGACCGCCAAGTGGGTGCCCATAGAGTGGCCCACCAACACCACCTTCTTGCCCTGGGGGATCTGCTGGTTGACATATTCGTACAAAATGGAGACGATTTTGTTTGTGGAAAAGTCGGTGGGGGACATCAGCAGGATTGAGTTCGACACCTTTGCCTTTTGTTCGTCGGACAACACCGTGATGGACTTGTCCTTGTTCGTGAAGGACCGACGAGAGTTCCCAAACCCGGGAAGATCCACCGACAAAATTTCCAGGCACTGCGAAAGAAGACCCATGAGCGGCTCAAACTGAGACATCTGGCCGCCCAAGCCATGGATAAAGAAAAACACCGGCGACTCCTGTAGGTCCTGCGGCACGTTCAACGCTTCGGCCTGCTGCTTGTTGGCGGCGTTCCGCATAAAATTGACCAATGGATGCGGGATGTGCATCGAAACCAACGACACCGACTCCACCGACAAGTCTTGGTGACGAAGGTCGATGTCCACCACACTGGAGTACTTGGCCACTAGGGCGCAGTCGTTGGGCTCGGATTTGAGCACAAAGTCCTCGAAACTGTTCTGGTACCGAAATAGTTGCACCTTGACGAACTCCCACGCCTTGGAGACGGCAGTGCTAGTCCGCTGTTTTTGAGAATCCGCAGCATTTTTCAACACATCGAAGGAATTGAGCATATGGCCGTCGCTGCGCGAGGTCAGGACCGCCGTTACAGCCAACAATTCCTGCTCGTCGCCGTCATTCATGGTGCGGAGGTGTTATTGATAAGAGGAAAGATGCGAAGCGCTGTATCCAGGAAGCCACAGAGACGAGGTGGGGTCACAAGGAGAAAAACAAAAGCTAAAGGGAAAAAACACCAGACTGGCTCAATTGGCATCTGCAACCGAGGAAGCATCTACGTTCTCAATTGGGACCATTTACGATCGCTTTTCATCTACTTTTCAACTCCTCTACTGTCCTATCCGTCACCGTCTACGTCCCATGTGCACTCCCGCGACCTCGATTTGTTCTCGCTGCGGTCGGCTCGGCCATGAAGCCCTACAACATGGATTCCATCGATTCGTTCGACGATCTCGATAATTCGTTGGACAAGGCGTTGAACCGCGCCCTGAACACCATCTTCACATACAACACTCCTCCCAGTGCGCGACAAAGCAGTTCCGGCTCCAATAATGCCATTCCTCTTTCCACCATGGTTGGCCACGATCGTGATTCCAGAGACTACGAAAACGACAGCTCGCCCCTAATAGGTGGCCGGTCGTCCCTCGACACCAGACAGGCCGGCGGAGGCGAAGAGCTGCTTTTGCAGCGATTTTTAAACTTTTTCAATCGTGCCCGGAAAGAGCTCAACGACGAACGAATAAGAGCCATGAATGCTAAGACCACACCAGATTCACCAGACCAGCGCCAGTTCGGCGAGCGGTACATCAGCCCCAGCGACAACTCCAGAAAGTCGTCATACCCTACAAACGCCGTGTCCAATGCCAAGTACAACCCCATCACCTTCATCCCCATAATTCTCTACGAACAGTTCAAGTTTTTCTTCAACCTATACTTCCTCCTCGTGGCGTTGTCGCAGATCGTCCCGCAATTGCGGATTGGCTACCTCAGCTCCTACATTGTTCCCTTGGCATTTGTGCTCACCGTAACCATGCTCAAAGAGGCCCTCGATGACCTTTCCAGAAGACACCGTGATAGAGAACAAAACAACGAACTCTACGAGGTGCTCAACCGCGCGAGCCTGATGGCCCCAGAGGCAAAGTTGGTGCGGTCCAAGAACCTAAAAGTCGGTGATTTGATTCGTCTTCATAAAGATACCAGAGTGCCAGCCGACATGATATTGCTTCAAACCTCAGAAAAGGACGGAACAGGAGAGGCGTTTATCAAGACGGACCAGTTGGACGGAGAGACCGACTGGAAGCTCCGTGTTGCACTCAACGCGACCCAATCGCTCACCAGTATTTCACAACTTACAGACAGCATTTCCTTGATTGTGTCCGAACCCACCAAATCGATCCATAGCTTTGCCGGAAAACTAATCTGCCATCATTCGGATTCCTCATCTGACCAAACATACCCCTTGACTATAGATCAAACTTTATGGGCCAACACAGTGTTGGCCCTGGGACTGGCTATTGGTATCGTGATTTACACCGGATACGAGACAAGACAGCTGCTTAATACCACCAAGACTGGAGTGAAGACTGGGCTTTTGGAGTTGGAAATCAACAGGATATCCAAGATTCTTTGCATAGTTGTTCTCGCTCTATCCGTTGCATTGGTGTTGGCCCATGGCTGGCCTTTGAAGTCCACATGGTACATTGACATTCTCCGGTTCCTTATTCTTTTTTCCACAATCATTCCCGTATCGCTTCGGGTGAACTTGGACTTGGCCAAGTCCGTTTACGCATCGCAGATTCAAAGAGATTACGAGATCGAAGGCACCATTGTACGAACTTCGACCATTCCTGAGGACTTGGGGAGAATAGAATACTTGTTATCGGACAAGACGGGCACATTGACCCAAAACGATATGGAGTTGAAGAAATTGCATCTAGGTAGCGTGAGCTATTCGGGAGACACTCTAGACATGGTGGGAGAATACGTCGCTGGGATGCTCTCATTGATCGACACAAATCATCCAAAAAAGCGGGATTTGAGCGGGAGAGTCTGCGACTTGGTACTTACACTTGCACTTTGTCACAATGTCACTCCGACCTATGACGAAGAAGACTCTGATTTCGGAACCGCGGTGACCTATCAAGCTGCATCGCCGGACGAAACGGCAATCGTAAAGTTCACTGAACTGGTTGGTTTGAAGTTGGTAAAGAGAGATCGCCAGTCGATAACCTTGTACCACACAAGCTCCAACACAATACTTGACTTTGAGATTCTTTACATTTTCCCATTCAGCTCAGACACCAAGCGAATGGGTATCGTTGTCAAGGATCTCCAGCGGAACGAGGTTTGGTTTATGCAAAAGGGAGCAGATACGGTCATGGCACCGATTGTAACGTCAAGCGACTGGCTAGATGAGGAGATTGGCAACATGGCCAGGGAAGGACTTAGAACGCTTGTAATTGGACGCAAGAAATTGGGCAGCGAGTTGTTTCAAGAGTTTGTCAACAAGTACCAGAAAGCGTCAGTAGCAATGCATGAGCGTGAGGCTTCGATGCAAAGGGTTATTTCGCAATTGCTTGAACAGGATTTGGAACTTTTGGGGCTCACGGGAGTTGAGGATAAACTTCAAATGGACGTCAAGACCTCTATCGAACTATTGAGAAACGCTGGTTTGAAGATATGGATGTTGACTGGTGATAAGGTCGAGACGGCCAAGTGTGTTTCCATCAGTGCCCGACTCATATATAGGGGACAATACGTTCACCAGATCACCAAGTTGTCGCATCCTGATATGGCACTACCACAATTGGAGTACATCAAGTCCGATACGCAAGCCTGTCTTCTCATCGATGGTGAATCATTGGCAGTATACCTCAAGCATTACCGACAGGAGTTTTTATCGGTGGTTATCCATCTTCCCGCTGTGATAGCTTGTAGGTGCACACCTCAGCAGAAGGCAGATGTTGCGTTGTTGATCAAAGAGACCACCGGCAAACGAGTATGCTGTATTGGAGATGGAGGAAACGATGTGAGCATGATTCAATGTGCCGATGTGGGAGTTGGAATTGTAGGAAAGGAAGGGAAACAAGCTTCGTTAGCTGCCGATTTCAGCATCGATCAATTTTGCTACTTGCAAAAGTTGCTCTTGTGGCACGGAAGAAACTCGTACAAGCGGTCAGCAAAGCTTGCCCAGTTTGTGATCCACAGAGGACTTCTTATTTCGGTTGCACAGGCGGTATACTCCATCTGTTCCAAATTCGAACCATTAGCCTTATACCAAGGATGGCTCATGGTGGGCTACTCCACGCTCTATACGATGGCCCCGGTCTTTTCCTTGACGCTTGACTGTGACATTGATGAGCATTTGACAAGACTATATCCCGAGCTTTATCGAGAATTGACTCTTGGCAAGGCTTTATCGTACAAGACATTTTTCATGTGGGTGATGATATCGCTCTACCAGGGAGGTGTAATCCAGCTTTTGAGCCAGAAGTTTGATGGCATCGATCCAAGCACCTTCAAGGTTATGGTAGCACTTCTGTTTTCCGCGTTGATCTATAACGAGTTGATCATGGTCGGATTGCAAATTAACAAGTGGAACCGGATTATGATGTTGACGATTATCATCACGTTTATGATTTATGTCGGGTCCATTCCGTTTTTGGGCGACTACTTTGATTTGGACTACGTTACGTCATTCAGCTATATATGGCACACGGCGGTGATATTGGTGGTTAGCTTGTTGCCAGTGTGGGTGTCGCTTGCAATCAGCAGGCGCATCCGGCCACCCACGTATGCCAAGGTGCAACAGGATTGAATCACCACACTGCATTACTAATTGTCAGCTGCAATTGGCCCGCAGACGTGCCCACAGGACCAATTAGGCCGGTCCACATTGCCCCTCTGCATATGACATGGAATAACTACTGCAGTTCAACCACAGCGGTTTAGTGCTAGAGCCACAAGTACACGCAATTGTGGCGTGATGCAGGAACATTTTTTTTTTTGTTGAGAAAGGTGCAATTGTAGGGAACCCAGTACTAGGCCCTGATTTAGAAGGTGGTATAGGAAGGAAAACCATGACCTATACTATTGAACAAGTATACTATGCAGATTGTTGCCCGGACAAACCAGGAGGTCCCATTGATCTCGTTCCCTAATCTACTATTGTTATCGGCTGCAAATACTATGGATGTGATGGATGTGCATATCGGGCTCGGGCTACATTTCCAAATTTGGTGGTGGTACGATTGCGCAGGATCCAATACATATAACAACACATCTCCGCCGTAGTCCAACTATAGTACTTATAATTAATAACGATGCACTCGGCCCACATAGGCAAGGTGTTCACCTCGAGACTCATGCTAGGATACCTCGGATTTCTGATCACCACGCCGTTCTTGTGGTCCTATAAGGAGCTGATGGAAACCCAGGAATACTTGAAGGGCACCGCCACTGCTCGCACCTTGTTCAACAAGATATGAATCACGATGTTCCGAAACGACTTTAGTTCGCCGATGGCTATAGCATAGACCATTTACTGTCTCGACTGTCTGCTGTCAGTTCCTGCACTTGTGTACTCTAAGTACTAATACTATTTACATTACTTGACCCAATGCTTTCCCTCCATCAAGGACTTGGGAGATTGTAAGCCACTGGCAACATTGTAAATCAATGTCTTGGATGGAAGATCCAAGTCTCCGTTCTTCATTAATTGTGCCTTTGCAAACTCGGCCATTCTGATCTCTGCCAGTGACTTGAGGTGGTCCACAGACCCCTTTAACTCCGTCACTTGGCCGCGAACAACCTCGTCGATTCTTGTAGCCAATTGCTCTGCGTCCACCTCGGTGTTGTAGTTGGCCTGGGCCAAGTATCTGTTCTTGGGTGCATCGTCCAAATTTTGGATGATAGACTTGGGCAATTTATATGGATATTGCGACTTGATGAGGGTTTCTTTGGTGACGGCTGCGACACGAGAAGTCAAGTTTGTCGACACACTCGTCACTTTTCCGTACAAAAACGTCTCCCCAGACACCTGAGGCACCAATGGTCCACTGCTGACACTCTTGGTCTTCAATGGCTTGGCTACCACTGGTGAACGCTGTCTTGACGGAGCAGTTTGTGGTCGACGTTGACCCGAATTGTCACCGCCAGGCCCACGAGCTGAACGTGGCGAGCGAGAGCTATGCTGTGACGAGCCGCGTGGGGCAGCATTACGATTCTGACGTGGTCCAGATGGCCTTGAGCCCGAGTCTTTAAGAGCATTGAATGCCTGGAATGCCATGGGATGGTCGGCCACTTGCACTTTTTGTCGCCTTGCCACTGACTGTGGAGGCCCCTGAGCACCTGAAGCAGACTTGGGGCCCCTGGGTTTCGTATTAGAGCCGAGTTTTTTCTGTTTATCGCCGGTCTTGTTCAGCCGATTTGCCTGGGACTGCATTTTATTGGCGTCCTTACGAGGTTCGACAATTTTCTTCGTGTTTGCCGTGATCTTGTCAATCCTCGTGAGAAGATCCGACAAGAACATGGACTTGTCGCCTCCCGTGGAGTACCATCTTCGAGAGGTCTGTTTCAACATGTCGATTTTTCACCTTGAGAAAATCGGCAAAATCTGCGACCGTGGCTCACGTAAGCAGGGACCAGTGATGAAGTAAGACGGTCCTAGGGAATCCGGAGGATATACCATCTGCACTTACGACGGTCAATTCGGTTCCAAAACGCTCATGTAGATAGCCAGTAGGCGTCGTATTGCATATACTTCTTCCTGGGCCTGTAACGCCTCATTCAGGTGCAAAACTACTGGTACAAACGACCACTGGGCGTTACCCGCACTCCACGCAGAAGGTGTCCGCCAATCAAATTGCGTCCTGGACCGGCTCCCGCGTTAGCGCTCAACGAGGGAGATTTTTCATTGGCATATATAGTCGTTTTTTTTTCTCTGGATACCAGTTCATTCTAGGGATATATTAAAGAGAAACAATGTTGTCAGCTCGTCCAGTATTGCGTTCTGCCGCGAGATCAGCTGCATTAGCTACCAGAACTTTGCGTGTGGTAAGTACTTTTTCCAGGTGAAGTGTCACCATGATTTTGGGATGTAGAACCACAAGGGGGCCAAATTGGGTGCTCATATTGGTCCACGATGAAGAAGGACATGCCAAGTATGACACGAAGCCTTTTTTGCGGCGAATTGGCTCCATTTGTGTCGACTTGATGTGGTTATTGGTGGCTTTGTTGATTGGCGAAACTGCCCAAATCGATGAAATCGTACCGCTTCCCGGCCAATTCAGCATCCAGAGTGCCCAAGGCGGCTGTGGCGGTCGCCGAATACCATTTTATTCCTGTCAATTGGTTTTTTCTTCGATATCGCTTGACGTTGCCTTGGCGCCTTCTCATTGGATGAGAGCCAACATGTCTACCTCTGGTCCAATTGCTAGTCCCACTCCACCACTATCACATACTAACTACAGGCCCGTCCAGCTCAAATTGCTGCTGTTCGTTTCGCCTCCGCCAAGGCTGCCCCTACCGAGGTCACCTCCATCATCGAAGAGAGAATCAGAGGTGTTTCTGATGAGGCCAACTTGAACGAAACCGGTAGAGTTTTGTCTGTTGGTGACGGTATTGCCCGTGTTTTCGGATTGAACAACTGTCAAGCCGAAGAATTGGTTGAGTTCAGTTCCGGTGTTAAGGGTATGGCTTTGAACTTGGAAGCCGGTCAAGTCGGTATTGTGTTGTTCGGTTCCGATGCCTTGGTCAAGGAAGGTGAAACCGTCAAGAGAACCGGTAAGATTGTCGACGTTCCAACCGGTCCCGAATTGTTGGGCCGTGTCGTTGACGGTTTGGGTAACCCAATTGATGGTAAGGGACCATTGAACGCTTCTTCTTCTTCCAGAGCCCAAGTTAAGGCTCCAGGTATCTTGCCAAGAAGATCCGTGTACGAACCTATGCAAACTGGTTTGAAATCGGTTGACGCTTTGGTGCCAGTCGGTAGAGGTCAAAGAGAATTGATCATTGGTGACCGTCAAACTGGTAAGACCGCTGTCGCTTTGGACACCATCTTGAACCAAAAGAAGTGGAACGATGGTTCTGATGAGAAGAAGAAGTTGTACTGTGTGTACGTTGCCGTTGGTCAAAAGAGATCCACCGTTGCTCAATTGGTGCAAACTTTGGAAAAGGCTGATGCCCTCAAGTACTCCATCGTTGTTGCTGCTACCGCTTCTGAAGCCGCTCCTTTGCAATACTTGGCTCCTTTCACCGGTGCTGCCATTGGTGAATGGTTCAGAGACAACGGTAGACACTCGTTGATCATCTACGATGATTTGTCCAAGCAAGCCGTTGCTTACCGTCAATTGTCCTTGTTGTTGAGACGTCCACCTGGTCGTGAGGCTTACCCTGGTGATGTTTTCTACTTGCACTCTCGTTTGTTAGAGAGAGCTGCCAAGATGTCCGATGCCTTGGGTGGTGGTTCCATGACTGCTTTGCCAATCATTGAGACTCAAGGTGGTGATGTGTCGGCTTACATTCCAACTAACGTCATTTCTATTACCGATGGTCAAATTTTCTTGGAGGCTGAATTGTTCTACAAGGGTATCAGACCTGCCATTAACGTCGGTTTGTCGGTTTCCCGTGTCGGTTCCGCTGCTCAAGTTAAGGCCATGAAGCAAGTTGCCGGTTCCTTGAAATTGTTCTTGGCTCAATACAGAGAAGTCGCTGCTTTCGCTCAATTCGGTTCCGATTTGGATGCATCTACCAAGCAAACCTTGGCTAGAGGTGAGAGATTGACCCAACTCTTGAAGCAAAAGCAATACGCTCCTTTGTCTGCTGAGGAGCAAGTTCCTGTCATTTACGCTGGTGTCAACGGTTACTTAGATAACATCGCCGTCGACAGAGTCGGAGAGTTCGAGGAGGCCTACATCTCCAGCTTGAAGTCCAACCAACCCGAGATCTTGGATGCCATCCGTGAGAAGGGTGAGTTGTCTAAGGACGACTTGGAGAAGTTGAAGGCTGCTACTGAGTCTTTCGTCGCTTCTTTCTAAGCAGCCAAGACGGTAGGTATGGCATAGACAAGATCTATATAAAATAAGATGTTATTGTTGTAGTAGTCGACTGGTATCGTAGTTCGTGTTCCTGCACTCATTGCCTATAGATTCGCGAACCTCGAATAAGACACAGACACATGGAAACGGATGAACAATTCGAGGCAGATCTTGAGTTTCTTCTCCTGAAATCGTCCACGGTCAACAAGAGTGAAAAGATTGCCAAAGTTTCGCAAAACCAGATTTTTCCAGGCCAGAACCAAGGCAAAAAACCAATTCGAAGAAAATACAAAATCAGCATGGAAGAAATTACAAAAGATATGGATGGGATAAACTTCTCCAGTGACGAAGATGACGAACCAGTGACCCCCAAGCAGGACTCTCGCGATATCAGCAAAGAACCAGAAACTTCAACCGATGGTTCAGCCAAGAAAGCGAAGAAAAAGAGACCAAGAAAGAAGAAGCAACAAGTAAAAGGAGCCGAGAAGGATGGTTCGCCTCCACACTCTCAAGAATCATCTGGATTATCGGGTGAAATTTCCACTTCATTGAGTGAACCGTCAGCATCAACTGAGGGCAGAGAAGGGACACCTTCTTCCCGCAGTGCACCGTCCGCCAGAACCGTCCCCAAAGCACCACAAAAAAGCTTTTTAACAGCCATGGAACCAACTACATCGATTATTGGGCTTTCGAATTCCCAAATTTTGTCGCTACCACTCAACGACGTAAAGTTAAAGCTTCTAGTCTCTTCGGGCAGTAAGACGATACAAAATATATTGAAGTTTGCAAAGAGAGAGACTTCCGAATTGTTTGAGGATTACGAACGGAAAAGGGTGTTTTTTCAGCTATGCGTGGATGTGGCATTGACGGAGTCGATGGGGTATAAAAAAGTAGCCAGAAAATGGCCCCAAATAATCGAGTGGTTTGGTGGATATCCCGAGATCAATCTTACCACTACCAAGACCCGACTAACGCCGTCCAACAAGGATATACACAAAAACTCGTTCGACTACTCCATGCTTGCATTAATTGGCCACATCTTGATATGGGCAACTTGTCTACAGCGGAAAGCTAAGCAGCCAGTATTCACCAAGAAGTACGACATCCAAGTTCAAAACGTCAAAGAATGCCTTGGCGGCGACTTTTTGTGGGACCGTCTCTCGCAGCATCCAAAGATGAATGCCAAACGGTGGAAACATGTCATCAAGTTCAGACAATCATTTCCATTTGAAGTCAACCAATTCATGATGGTTTTGCGGTTTATGAAGGTGGACGACTTTACCACCTCCAGCGACGTATTAGCATAAGCAAAATTACTTGCATAGGAGTAGTAAAGCTAGGCTACCAAGAGGCTGGTGAAATCCTACTGCTTCTGACATAAGCAAATTCACATTTAGCGCGCACGGCTCTTTTATCAACGACTGTATATATTCTCGAACTAAACTTCGAGTATGGAGTTTCTCGTCCTCACCAAAAAATGGCTATCGGAACCGTATGGGCCCAAGTATGACAAATTTCTGAAAATTATCAACAAGGGGTACAGCAAGAACTTGTTCAAATACAAGATCATCAAAACACATAGAATCAAAACTTCTATGTCTATCTTGGACAATTTCAAAGTTCTGGAACATGACGACTTTTGCATTTTAATACTCTTGGGACCTGAAAAACAGTTTGAAAAGCTTAAAAATGACCGCAATTACAGCAGGACGTTTGAAACTCCTTACGACTCATGGGAGGGTAGCATTGACTGTATAATACCTGACGAGTATGTTCCTCAACTCTCGTTCGACACTGACTCTAAGGTGAAGATGACCTACTATAACAGTGATGAACAATTGACCCCTTCCCAGGTGAACAGGATTATAGGGACTGTAGGGTTCAAGTCGTATGACGGCGATTTGAAAAGTTCGGATCCGGCAATCAAAGACCTCGAAGTAACGGCTCTAACATCTTTCATGAAGCGAGCAGCTCCCACGATGCTAGATTTGGCTATCAAGCACTTGTTGAAACGAGAGAACGAACTCATATCAGACTTTAGTGGCTTAAGCAGTATTGTTTTGCAGGTGGACTGTATCAAAGAACACAATCTTGTACCATACTATGTCAACTGCTGTTCATTCATACCAGCTGAAAAGGAAGATACATTCATCGATGTACATTCTGCCGGCAGCAGCGGAATATTTGAAGATAACTTAGAAGCGTACAAAGACTTTCATATCAGCTACTTATATAGAATTGTCGATCTTCCATGAACGGCTGACCGGTGAATTCACAACCTACTTAGTAGTTATTTGTAGCCGTTTGTAGAAATCCACTCCTTCACAGCCTGAGAGTCTCTCTCAACCCATGCAATTTTACTGTTCAAAGCCTCCAAAGACTGAGCCAACGCCTGGTCAAAGCCGGCAGTGTCCTTATTCTTGAAAAAATTCTCGACATTTTCTCTGTCAGCGGAAGTACCCAAGCCACGAATAGCAACGCTAACGGCGCTACCCAACATCGACAAACCTGGGGGCAAGATCTTATAAATTTTGTCCCAGTTGACGGTGAACCACTGCCACACTTGAGAAGCAGCATCCTTCTCAGCGGTACAACCTACAATGGCATAGAGCATATCCTGTTGCTTGATAACGTCAGACTGCAACGACAAGTCCAACAACTTGGCACGCAACTCTTTGTCGGGTACCCGACCGAGGTTTCTCAAAGCAGCAAGCTTTTCCTCCGCTGACAGAGGATTCAAGTAGATCTTATAGAGTTGATCAAATTCTTCCTTACCTCCGTTCTTGGCCACCACGGTGAAAACAGAAGATCTTGAATTGGGGTGGATAGCGTTCTTGCTTCCAGCCACATAGTCCTTGAATGCCTTTTGGCAGTAGGCCACAACCTCTTTCTGATCGGCTCCGGCAGCGGAAGAGAAAAGCGATTGCTTGAGCTGTTGCTCGGTAAACGAGTCGGTGTCCTTGAAGTCCCATCCTACTTGGTGAAGTTGTTTGCTGATCAATTCACGAGTGAAGGCTTTGAGAGCACGATCAACCTCATCAGACACATTTTTGAAAGCGCTTCTCACCGAAAAAACACTGTCCAAAATGGTATCCCACACAACATAGTTTTCCTCATCGGTCCATGATCTCACCAAGTTGAGCAAGTCAGTAGTTGGAATGTATCCCGAAACAGACAACGCTCTGGCATCGGCGACCAAACCGACTCTATCCTCAACAGACAATTTTTCAGGCGCTTTTCCAAGCTTTGCCCATCTGGATTGTTCATACGATGATCTGTAGATACCGGTTTGACCACTGTTGAGCTTGAAGAAATCGTCCGAAGTGCTCAAATCGAATGTTTTACTTCTAGCGTCCAAAACCAACGATCTGTCGGTGCCCTCGCTTGTCTTAACGTTCAAGAAAACAGGGTACAATACCTCGTCTTCCTCGGGTTTGACATCTGCCGACGTGAGGTATCTTTTCTGAGTAACCGTGATCTTCTTGCCGTCTTCCTTGACATGGATGATTGGGTAGCCGACCTTCTTGGTCCAAATGTCCATCACCTTGACAACGTCCTCACCACTTGCCTCGCTCAAAGACGCCCACAAGTCGGAGGTTTGAGTGTTACCCCATTTGTGTTTTTTCAAGTAGTTGGACACACCCTTGATGAACACATCCTCGCCCAACCAGTCGGCAATCATCTTCAACAACGACGAGCCCTTCGAGTAGGAAATATTGTCGAAAATCTGGTTGATCTGGTCAGCTCTCTGGACGGGAACTTCGACTGGATGGGACGACCTCAATGCATCCAAATTCATAGCACCTTGCAATGTGTCGCTGACGTAGGACTCCCAAACCTTCCATTCGGGGTACAACGAGTTACAGGCGAACCACGACATCCAAGTAGCAAAACCCTCGTTCAACCATAAGCCGTCCCAGAAATCCATCGTCACCAAATTGCCGAACCACTGGTGGGCCAATTCGTGCATCACCACTTCGGTGACTCTGGTCAACATAGTGACATCTGTTTCTTTGGGGTTTATCAACAAGTCGGCGTTTCTGAACGTAATGAGGCCAAAATTCTCCATGGCGCCAGCGGAAAAGTCGGGAATAGCCACCAAATCGCACTTGGGCAATGGGTATGGAATATCGAATTTTTTGTCAAAAAACACCAAAGTTTTCGCAGTGATGTCTGCGGCATACTGGCCCAAGTGTTCTGAGCCTGGCGTGGCATACACCTTGATGGGGACTCGGTACGAATTGTTTTCAACGTACTTTAAGTCTCCGATAACAAATGCGACAAGATAAGTGGACATCAATGGGGTGGTGTGGAACGTAACCTTCTTGCGATCGTTGTCCAAGAGAGTGGTTGACTTTTCGTTCATGTTGGACAAGCATACAAGGTTGCGGTCGGCAATCAAGGAAATGTCAAACTTGGCCTTCAAAGCTGGCTCATCGAAAGATGGGAATGCCCGGCGACAATCAGTGGGCTCCATCTGAGTGGTGGCCAAGTACTTGGTAGTTCCGTTTTCGTTGTAGGACGAGCGGTAGAACCCGGCCATTTTGTCGTTGAGAATACCAGAAAACTTGATGTTGAGGTGGACGATGGAGCCTTCGGTCAATGAGTCAGCAAGGTGGAAGGTGGCGGTCTGGCCCTTCTCATCGTAGTCAATTGACTTGACAGGCACGTCGCTGACGTTGGCATCGTGGATGGTGATTTCGGTGGAGTTTAGGGTGATAGAATCTGACAGTTGGTTGACTTCCAATTCGATGGTCTCGGTACCGGCAAAGGTAAAGTTGGAGAAATCGGGCTCGAAAGAAAGAGTATATTTGGTCGGCTTGACGTTGGTGGGGAGCACCTCTCTATGAGGAGCAGACGCAGAGCCGGCAAGATTGTTCAATTGGCACATATGATGACGGGCACAATAATTGCGAACGAATCTGGAGCGCACACTATCAGGAACTCTGGTGCGCACACCCAAAATCAGGGTGTGGCCAGCTCGCGGCCAGAGCGCCGGGGCGCGCGCGATTGCGCGGAGCCTGCCAATGATGGGCATCGGGGGATGGAGCCAAGGGAGACAATAAGAGTCAGTAAAGAGTCAACGAAAAGTCAATTGACTACGAGGCTGGGTCAATTGATGAGCTGGTAGTACCCGGTAGCCAAGGAGTAGCTAGCAGATAGTCTATAGGGCCTCGAACGAGTGTCTGATGTCTCTAACTTGCTCGTACTTCGTGCGACTTCAAGATTTCTCGCGGAACTCCCGCACTATTTTTGGGTGCGAAATCGACTTTGCACGGCACTAGTGCCTCACAATAGGTGGACCCTAACTAGAAAAAAAACATAAACTAACACCATAACACAAATTTTCAACAAACACTAAACACGCAGACACTCCAACAACGCAGACACCCCACAAACACCCCGCTAATTTCATCTCTCCCACCGTACACCCACTGTCGATGATTGCTGTTGTCCCGCTTATGTCAGCTGGCGAATCGATTTGCCGCATTTTCGAATTTGCGTACCCATAACACCTGTATTCCTTTGGCCATGTCACTTCAGGATCTCATCCCTGTGGTGAACAAGCTCCAGGATATCGTCACCACCACCCAACTAGCAGACTTGGATCTCCCCATCCTTGCTGTCGTGGGTTCGCAATCGTGTGGAAAATCGTCTGTTTTGGAGAATATAGTGGGCAAAGACTTTCTTCCTCGCGGCACAGGAATTGTCACCAGAAGACCGTTGGTGCTCCAGCTCATCAATATCAAGGCGGAGGACGCACGCAAGGCCGCCCAGTATGCCGACGAGGAACCTGAGGTGGATTTGGAAGCGCACTTGCGCAAGCAAACATCGAAAACAAATTCCAGCAAAGGCCAAGTTCGGGAATGGGGAGAATTTTTGCACATTCCAAAGAAGAAGTTTTTCAATTTCCACGACATCCGTAACGAGATTGAGAACGAGACTGCTCGAATTGCCGGCGAGAACAAGGGCATCAGCAGAATACCAATCAACTTGAAGATTTACTCGCCCAACGTGTTGAATTTGACTGTGGTGGATCTTCCTGGTTTGACAAAAATCCCCATTGGAGACCAGCCCACCGACATTGAGAGACAGACGAGAAGCCTTATTCTGGAGTATATCGCCAAGCCAAACTGTATTATCTTGGCGGTGTCGCCGGCCAATGTCGACTTGGTCAACTCGGAATCGTTGAAGCTCGCTAGACAGGTGGACCCCACAGGTAAAAGAACGGTAGGCATTTTGACCAAGCTTGATTTGATGGACCAAGGAACGAATGCTTTGGACATTCTCAAGGGCAATGTGTATCCATTGAAGCTTGGATTCATTGGCATCGTCAACAGATCCCAGCGTGATATCTCGGAGAACAAGCTGTTGGAAGACTCCCTTTACGCAGAGCAGCAGTTCTTCGCCAGCCACCCCTCCTACAAAACCATGTCCAATAAGTGTGGCACCAGATATTTGGCCCAAACATTGAACAAGATTTTGATGAATCATATTCGTGATCGTCTTCCCGACATCAAGGCCAAGTTGAACACTCTCATGGGACAAACAGAGCAGGAATTGGCAGCATACGGTGATACTCCCGCCAATTTGAACGACTCCAAAGAGGGCCGTGGCGCGTTGGTTTTGAGCTTGATGACCAAGTTCGCCAATAGCTTTGTTAATTCTATCGAAGGTACGTCCATGTCCGATGTCAGCACCAAAGAACTTTGCGGCGGCGCTCGTATCTATTACATCTACAACGAAGTGTTTGGGTCTCTGTTGGCATCGATTAACCCTACTCACAACTTGTCCATCCATGACATCAGAACAGCCATCCGCAACTCCACTGGTCCTCGTCCGTCGTTGTTTGTGCCAGAACTCGCGTTCGACCTCCTCGTAAAGCCCCAAATCAAGCTTCTTGAAGACCCTTCGCACAAGTGTGTGGAACTCGTTTATGAAGAATTGATGAAAATAGTACATAACGTCTGCTCCACTGGCATAGGAGTAGAGTTAAACAGATACCCCCGCCTTCAAAGCAAGCTTATCGAGGTTGTTTCAGACTTATTGAGGGAACGTTTGGGTCCGACCATCAAGTATGTGGAACTGTTGATCGAGATCCACACCGCCTATATCAACACCAACCATCCCAATTTTGTTGGCGCCGCCAAGGCTATGAGCATGGTCGTGGAAGAGCGTCAACGTCAAATGGAGTTTAACCTGAAAGACAAATTGAAGATGGCCAGTGAGCGCATCCTCAACGGCAACAAAAGCGACTCCACTGAAGAGAATAGCGAGAGCGAAAAAGAAAGCGATGGTATGGACATCAATCAAGTGGATGATGTTATCAAACCAGTAAAACACAAAAAATCAGACTCCAAACAAAACGGAGGCTTGCGGTCAGATTCTACACCCACTTTGACTGGTGGAACACCACACGACTCTTATTTAAATTATTTCTTTGGCAAGGACCCAATTACGCACCAACAATACCTCCAAACCCAAGCACAACTCCACCCTACGCCATTCAAGTTTCCACAGCAACACGAATCCACGTTGAAATTCAACTCCAGCTTTGTGCCAAACGAGACGAACGGATCAGTTTCGCCAGATATGAAGTCCTTGAGTCTCAGTGATCTGTTTGACAGCGACGAAACCATCAACGAGCTTAGTGAGCGCGAGCAACTCGAATGCGAGTTGATTAGAAGGTTGATCATCTCGTACTTTAGCATTGTCAGAGAGATGATCCAAGACCAGGTGCCCAAATCGATCATGTGTCTCTTGGTGAACTACATAAAACAGCATATCCAGAACCGATTGGTGGTGAAGCTCTACAATGATGTTATGTTTGACGACTTGTTGCAAGAAGATGAAACCATTCAAATGGAACGGGAGAAATGCGTGGATTTGTTGAATACTTATCGCGAGGCGTCGCGGATCATCAGCGATGTCGTCTAATGATTAGCGTGGTGGCCGACTATATACATAGATGCTGATACCTTTAGGTATGATGATTCTTTTGGAACCTATCGAGTACTGAGATTCCTTCTTTTCCAGTACAAGCTCGTTGTCGTCGTCGGGATCCTGTTTGAACAAATATTTTGTTTCTCTTGTCAATAGTTGCGTATCACATTTTGAAAAATGAATGTTTTTTTGTTCGAGGTATTGTTGGTCGCTGGTGGTGAGGGCATTGAGGTGAAATCGCAACTGGAGCATGAGGTAAACCGACACTTTTACATAGCATTTCCAATCAGTTTTATCAAGTACGAACGTCACCTGTGTGGTCTTGGAGCTCGAATGGTTGATTTCCAGCTTCAAGAGAGCTTCCATTAGCGAATGTCGAATATCTGAAACTAGCGAATCGAGGTCGGCATTGGAGAGCCTGATGATATTGATTCTTGAAAGATGAAGAAGAGACCTCTGGTTAACCGCGACCACAGACGACTTTGCAGATGCTAGAAGCTTTCTCCTGTGTGCGAAAACACGGATGGGAAAGGCATCGTGGGGGCCCACCGACACATAGGTGAGTGTAGGCATGAAATTCAGAGAAGAATGGGACTGGATCTAGTGGAACTTGCTAGTATAAGACCAGTAGAACTTGAATGAGGGATCGATCCAGCTGGACGACAGAATGAGTTTGTGCTTGGATTTCCGCTTGATTTGTATTTCGTGCTGAGTTTTATCGTTGAATAAACCGATGCCTTCTGGGGTAGTGAGAAATTCCTCCTGCACAGACACCAGCGATAAGGCTAATTCATGAATGCTAGATCTACACATTTACGTCTCTAGAAGTGTAACTAGGTCAATTGACTGTCCACATAGTCAAAATCCAACCATGAGGCCAAAAGGACGCAAAACAAACTCAAAACAGAAGAACTTCCCCCTCCATCACTGTCCCTCCTTGCTCTGCCTGTCCTCGCCCAACCAATCGTCCTGCACACACCGCCCTTGAATTCCCACGTTCTCGCGCACGCTACCGTTACACGGCTCAGAAATGTATTCTCGTGGACTAATTTCGTTCTGGTTACCGGTGTTGGTGCTCGTCTGCGTGGCGCTCTCCACGCTCCGGATGTACCAGGTGCTGCTGCTTCTGGAAAAGTCCTATAAAAAAACCCGCGGTTACTCCCGTTTAGTCCATGAAGACAGGGCGTTCAACTACACCAAAATCACGTATATGACCAACGACGCTCCGGCGGCGGAAGACGATTCGTTGCTCGTGGTGGCCACCATTGCGAATCACGACTCGTATGGCGGGGACCGTCTGTTTGAAGACTTTTTTTCAGTCATCAAGTCGTTTGATTATGACCAGAATGCCATGTCTTTGGGGTTCTATTTTGGCGACGAGTCCGAATTCAACACAGTGGACAAG
Source organism: Meyerozyma sp. JA9 (assembly GCA_003676015.1). Lineage (NCBI taxonomy): Eukaryota > Fungi > Ascomycota > Pichiomycetes > Serinales > Debaryomycetaceae > Meyerozyma > Meyerozyma sp. JA9. The sequence continues at coordinate 112,038 of NSDU01000008.1, read as the reverse complement.
TATTTGCGTCACCACTTTGGCCTGGTGAGGACCAACGACCAGAACGCACGTGCCGTCAGTAAAGTCACCATCCTCCTCGCGCCGTTCTTGGAGAAAGACTACAACAGTATCGACCGAAGTCAGCGACACAACGACAATGTCCAGCGGTTGCGGCGCAGAAACATTGCCCGGACCAGGAACTTTGCGTTGTTCCACACCCTCGCCGAAGAACGATACACCTTGTTCATGGATGCCGATGTGGTGTCCATCAAGAATCCAGATATGATCACCCGGTTCATCGCTTCCAAGAAAGACATAATAGTGCCCCGCGTGACAAGAGGCAGCAACATTGACTACGACAAGAACTCATGGGTGGGAGAACGCACGGTGCCAAACGAAGATCAGTTTTTGAAGATGGATCAAAATGACTGGGAACATTGGGACTATGTTCCTCGGGACGTGCCTGGTAAAATGACCCATTTCCAGGACTTGATCCAAAAGCAAGAGCAGTCCCCGCCGGATGATCCAAGCCGTTCACCAAACTACATGGTTAAGCTTGATTCCGTGGGCGGTGCCATCCTCTTTGCCAAGTCCATAATCTACAAACAGGGCGTAGCATTTCCGCCCAACTACATCATTGGGACCACCTGGCAACGCCTTGAAGGCTACGACGGCATCGAAACGGAAGGTCTTTGCTACATTGCCAAGTCGCTCAATTACGAATGCTGGGGTATGCCCAACATGGTGGGACAACATGTCGACTAAAGGAAGCACCATACCACTTTGTACATTAGGGAATGATTTGTGGACGCACAGAGACACATATAATAGTTTTTAGTTTTAGCGAGTTGAAGATTCAAGTTACTTTTCGTATGCGCGGCGCGATTTTTCACTTGATCACCATGACTTTGGGTGAGGGATTGGCGCCATATCTCCCCAACGACACCCATTTCAAAGCATTGCATGTGTACACGGCGACATACGAGACAAAGAGCTTTACATGTGTCAGAAAAAGGGATAAAGTAAAACCACAGACTTTTAAAATTAAGCATTTTTTAGCATTGATCGACTCAGATCAACAAATAATTCTCGGGTTGGAGCTTTATGTGTACCTTATATGCACCAATGACTCCACAATCAGCCATATATTTGTATCGAAAGCCGATACCACCGGCTTGTCAAAGTACAAAGTGAAAGTAGCCGCCATAGTTCGGGCGATGATAAGCTACGTTGATAACATTGATATCAAAGAGTACACCAAACATGTGGAACGCAAGAAAACAGCAGTTGAGTCAGCCAGGAATACCGAGGAGTCCCCCGTGGTAGAAGCAGTGAGGTCAATTGTTGACAAATTGCGTTCTGAGCCATCATTTTACCGGCGGTTGGTCCATGACCAAACCAACGAACAAACCCCCGTATTTGTGTCGAGTAACGTGATTCACCGCATATCTCTATTCACCAGGTCTTCAGAGCAGTACCTTTTTCCAGAGTCGTCTGAGAACAAGAATAAGCATATCATCAACGGGAACCAATTGTTGAAATGGTGGATAGGTATCTTGGATGGGCTCGCCGCACCAAGAAAATGGCAGTGTTATGTCACCATCCCAGGCTCTGACTCCGAGTCAATCAAAAAGTACATCTCTGACGTCAATGGGTCGTGGAACCTAGGTTCTATTTTCGACAAGAACGAAGACTCACCCGCCATATACACCATTCCCTTGTTGCCTGACGATCCAAAAGGCCGTTTTCTAGAACACTTGGTTGTAGAAGGACGCCATAAGACTGTCACCACCAAAGCATTTTGGGAAGAACTTGGGTTTCGTCAGGAGTTCCGTTTAGGAAATGTCGTAGGCATACTCGGATGTGAGCTGTCTTTGGACACCAAGCATGGTTCCAACAAGTTACCAAGGCCAGTGAAAAGACTGCAGTATCGTCAAGTGATCAAAGCAATCAAGAGAACTGATTTCAGCGACAATGAAGATGTTAGTTTGTTGGTTGAAAAAGAAATCCCAAATTTGATTGGCGACGTATATGAAGATGCTATTGGGACACAAGATACTAAACACTCTAAGGTACAAAAAAGGCTGGCTCCCGTGGTGAACAATATAACCGGCCTTGTAAAACGCAAAAAGCAGTGAATCAGATTAAGAATCGCAAGAACCGAAGTTGCACATTAACCGCCTGTTTTGCCACCTTTAAACTAGTCTTGAATGATCTCCAGTGCATTCTGACCAACAAGAAAGTGATGGACCGATACACAGGCCCAGTACGAGTGAAAATTGTACGTAAAAGCATAAACGAGTAAAGAATTTGCAGCCATCGCACAGAACCACAAATGGAAATCCGAGGCGAAGAAATTAAGAAAATTGAAAATTGAAAATTGCTGGTATTACGGAGCTGCTTCAATTACAGGGCATTGATTGAATTGGGCTGACAAGATTGCTCGAAACTGCTGGCCTGAAGCTAGCTTGAAAATGCATTGGCTAGAGTTGGCATGCATCAGCCTGCACTATGGCTACTAAGTCAATTGAACTCCAGCGTGTAAAGGCTGAGCGGTTTCACCGGTAGAGGATATTTATCGAACATTTTTCGAAAAATTGTTTACCGGCAAACAAGTTTATCGGCAAAAGTCATCGGCACATTCCCATCGGCTGCGCTGCCTAGACCTCTGGGGCTATGCTATATGCAGACAACGTGGTTGCAGCGCCCCTTTCCCCTCATTCCTGCACCAGAACAAGATTATAGCACTGAATTCATTTCAAAAGAATTTCATTTTTCTTTACCGTATCGTATTCCCGATCGTTTTGAGCCAAATATTTATTTTTGTGAGCCACTTCTGCTCCTTGGACCGAAAAAGCGTCGACATTTCACACATCTACAATTTTCCACAAGTCTCCGCCAACCATGATCTCGCCCACAAGTCCGAAGCTCAAACAAGTCTCCACCATTAACAGCGATATAAGAAGCGGAAGAGCACTGTCGAAAAGCGCCGCTTCCACCGCGCTGTCCAGCAGTCTTTCGAATACCAGAAATAACCGATCGCCGAACCCGCCCACCAAACGCTATTCGACCCACGATATCTCTTCGGTGCCACAACTGCCAGAAATGTCAAACGAACAAGTGTTCGATTTGATGGAGAAGGAACAAGACAAGATCGTGGTCAAGATGACACGGGAGATCAGCCAGCTCCAGGAAGAACTCAAGGCTTTAAGAGCACAAGCCAACAGCCGCAGCCGTCGGTCGTCTTCGATATCTTCCAATGCGTCCTTGGAAATTCCCCGGGGCGAACCCCATGCTGCGGCGACGATTAGGCGCTCCTCTTCCAGCACACACACCCACCAGGTTCCCCAGGCTCAATTGCACGAATTGGCACAAGAAAATGCTGCTCTCAGGCACGAGAACGAAGCATTGAAGCGCGAGATCGAATCGCTAAGGGCGCAACTACGGTAGTTGTTTGGGAATAATGTGTGTTTGCAGTGGCGAGAACCCGTGTTCATGTACCACCTATTTGTGTTGCACAAATGTATTTGCACCCATATACCATCCACTATTTCGCATCCACAGAAACCCTGTATGCATCTATTCGTCGTCTTTGCCACACTACACTACGCTTGTGCCCTGATCCTTCCACGGCGATCACCGCCCGTCCTCTCCAAGGCCGTAGATCCCCCGGTCCCGTTTCCCCAATGGCTCACTGATTTCACCGGCTTGTCGCAATGGCCAGGGCTCGATCCTCCATACGTTCCTCTTGATTTTATCAATTTTGCCAACGTTCCTGCTGTCCCACAGCACGCCCAGGCACAGTGTGCAACGTTGTTCCGTGACTCGTGTTCCTTTGACTGCTTCAATTGCATTTCTTTCGACGACGTCTACACATGTCCGCAGCTCTCGCAAACGTTCGACGATGGTCCTTCACCTGCCACCATCAAACTTCTCGACCACCTCAGCTCAAAGTCGACTTTTTTCACTCTAGGTGTCAACGTAGTGCAGTACCCAAGTATCTACCGCCAGATAGTCGAACGCGGCCACATCGTAGGCTCCCATACTTGGTCGCACAAGTTTCTTCCTGGGCTCTCAAACGAGGAAATTGTGGCTCAGATAGAATGGTCGATTTGGGCCATGAATGCCACAGGAGGGCACATTCCCAAATGGTTCCGGCCGCCATATGGAGGTGTGGATAACCGGGTTCGGTCAATTTTGCGGCAGTTTGGTATGCAAAGTGTGTTGTGGAACTTTGACACATTTGACTGGAAACTCTTGGACCCGGCTTATAGCAGAGACGAGAAAGAAATCTATCGAGATGTGACGAAGTTCCGCCAAGCCAATAACAACCAGGGGTTGATTTTAGAGCATGACGCCGTGATTAGAACCGTGAATATAGCCATTGAAGTGAACAAGATCTTGGGTCCGTCCCAACTAACCGTTCCACAGTGCGTTGGAGGCATCGACTACATCAAGCGATTTAACTAAACCTTTACTTGCTAATTAGTATAAACACAGAGTTGAGCGACAGAAAGAATAACCAAGTTGTCATAATCTTCACTTCAAAATAAGAAATCAAACAATGAGTAGAGTGAGTATAGACAAATGTAGCAAAGCTCAAGCGGAAGCAGTAACCACTGGGGCGCTCTTGCTCGAATCAGTGGCACCGTTCAAGAGCTCCTGTCCCTTGGCGGCAGCTTCATTCACCTTTGGCTTGATCCCGTTCTTGGCTTCGGCAATGAAAGAATCAGCCTTGTTCTTGGTGGTGGTAGCAACGTCGACAACGTAGTCTTGGGTTTGGTCTTTCAAAGGGCGGATGAAACTGTTGTTGATGTCGGACACAAACTTGACCAAAGTGTTGTACGAGGCAACGGCCTTCTTTTGCAACCCTCCCGACACATTTTCCAAAGCGGCAACCTCCTTGTTGTAGTTGTCGGCAACGGTGCTGGTGACCTCGGATGACTTGGCGGTGGCCAATTGTTTGGAACGTGAGTATGTCTCGTTGAGAATCTTGAAGAACTTTGAAACCTCCGACGACTCTTTCAATTCATCCAACTTGAACGCGGCCTTGTTCTCGGTAACCGAGCCCGGCAAGTACTTGTCCACGGTGCTGTAGAGGTAGGAGTTGACGGGAGCCAAGTATTTCTTCTCCACGGTGGAGACCGGGTGAAAGTTGTTAGCCTTGTCAACAACTTGGTCCACTCTGGTCAATACCACCAGGTCCACCTGGGAGTCGACCCAGGTCAAATTGTTCTTGACCACGGGGAAAGGGGCGACAAAGTTGGCAAAAAGGAACCCGGTTATAAGATAGGCTTGTTGGTAAACATAGCTTACCAAGCTGTAGGACAAGGCGTAGTCGGTAACGTCCTTGACGATGGGATAACCCACAACGTGCTCGATGGATTTAGAACTGAGTTGCTTGTTGGCGATTTCCTTGGCCATTATGATCTATGTGTATAAAGTAAAGAAAAGAAAGCACCAGGTGCAACAATAAGAAAGTGACCTGTAATAAAAATAACAGGGGTTATGGCAAACTTTAGCAACCACAATAAATTTGGAAGTCGAGGGCGTGGGTGCGGCTTAGAACCTTTTTTTTTTCGCTCTTATCAGCAGATTTGCGACACTGGAAAATGCTCGATTGGTAGGTGTGGGAGCCGCTTGTGGAGACGAATGACCAATATCAAACCTTAAGAAATACCAGAAACGATTGGTTTGTGTTGGGTGTGGTTGATGTCCAAATAGTGGGAAGTACCACATACTTTTATAGCACGAACCCTGACGCACGAAGTCCATCACAGTGGGTTGCATCTGGCATGTGAAATTGGCCGGACTGTCGCATCCTCGAATAAGGCGCAGGAACGGGGGTGGGTGGTTGTGCAGAGAACAAAAAATAACGGAAAGTGTATGCAACTCAGAGCAGGAAGAATATGTATGACGTAGGCAAGTATTCCGCAGGCAAGTATTGCGCTGGTGGAATGTCAGCGTGGAATGTGGATGCTTGCGGTGCTCCCAATGGGGCTATGGAACATAAACTTTCGCACCGATCGCGCATCCGAGATGCCGAGGCGGATCGTCGGAGTGGACTGGGTGTTTCCGAGCCCGGCGGTGCGAAAGAGAAGAACGAATAGAGGATTGTAGAACGTAGATTGATCGGATTGATCGGATTGATCGTGGACCGTAGATCGTAGCACCTACAGACGTACAGATGCAAACATACGGAGAAAAAGAAATAGGATCGGTTTCCATGTTTAGATGCAGGGAGACGGTGCCGATTGCAGATGTGCCGATTGCTAGATGTACCTCTACGCCAACGTGCAAAATACAGTACATGGGAATCTGGGGCCGAGGGATCAGGGCTACATCTTAGGTTTAAACATGGGTGTCAACACTCGTTCTTTTTAATCTCTTTTCATTTTTTATTTCATTTTTGGCATGTGAAAAACCGCACGGCTGAAACACTAACTGATTGTATTGTATAAATTTTCACAGGCTAATCCCGTGGAAAAACTATCTAGAACTATTGCTGCTTGCACTCGGGCGGCTGCTCCTTCGACTTACTCTCGTCGTCTTCTCCCTCGCTATCGTCGTCTTCTTCGTCGGTGAATTCATCTTCATCTTCGAAATCTTCTGGGTACCCGAATTCCACCGCATCGCCCGTGAACCAGTCCACTGCTCTTGGAATCAACCGGTCCTTGATTTCCTCTCCAAGCTGGTAATCCAACTCCAACCGCGCTTCCAAATCGTCCTCGGCGTCGTCCTCTTCGTCGTCGTCGTGGTCCTGCTCGTCCTTGGCTGGAGGCTTGGGAGGATCGAAAAAGTTGAAGAAGCTCTCGGCCGGGGTCAATTTCTCGATGGTGCGTGTTTGCTTGGTAGTCTTGTTGCGTTGTTTTCTCCTCTCGATGTTGATGGTGACGTTCTTCTCTCTCAGTTTCCAGTTGATTTCGCACCCATCGGCATGGTCGTAGACAAAGTCGCCCGAGTACCCCAACTCCGCCTGGTAGTGGTACGTCTTGGTGAGAATGTGGTTGCTGAAGTACTCGTTGTCGGCAAACTCAAAGATCAACTCGAACCCGGGGGTGTCCAAGTACTCCATGCGCACATCAACCAAGCTCTGAAGGATGTCGCTGTCTCTGTCGGTTATGGTTTCCGACACAGTAGGGAGGTTTTCTAACGCCGTGAGCCAGAACCCAGGAACTCCGGCGGGCGACTCACCTTCGGCTTCTTGTTCGTCGTCTTCTTCTTCGTCGTCTTCGTCGTCGTCGTCGTCGTCCAAAGCTTCGCCCTCCTCGACCTCCTCCTTCGTGGGCTCGGCGTCGCCGTTGACAAACTTCTTTCTTCTCTCGTACAACGGTTCGTACTTCTTAAAGTACTTTTTTTCCAACTCCAACAACTCCTTCTGGAACTCGGCCTCCAAAGCCATCTGCTTTTGCTGCACCGCTTTCAACCCAAGCACCCTCTGCTTGACGGCCTTGGGCAACGAGTCGATGTACCCGCTCTGCTTGCCCACCAAAGTGCCTAGCTTGCCTTGAATCATCGATAATAACGCGGGGTTGTTGGCGAGCTGGCCCCCAAGTTTGGACGAGTCCTCCTCAGTAATCGTGGACACGGTTGGGGGCTGGGAGCGCAAAAACGAGGTTGTTACCGACGAGGGCGTGTTCTGAGGAGTCGGCGCCTTCGAGATATCTCCATGCTTGTTTCTGGTGGACATGGTGTTGGGAAATAAATTGTCGCTCATCGTGAATATCGCGTCTAGGCGGGGCACGAAAATGCGATAGGAAGGAGGAGGAGAGAGAGAGAAGAAAGAGAGAAGTGGAATATAATGAGATCGGAATATAATGGAGTATACTGGAGTATAGTGAGAGTATACTGGAACATAGTAAGCGTATACTGGAATATAGTAAGCGTATAATGGGATATCATGAGAGTATAGTGTGTCATGGAATATAATGAGAGTATGAAATTCAATGACATCGAACCAGATTAATGAAGCATTTTGAGAATATTAGGAATGTTCTCCTAGCACTCACACTCATCCACCTTCTCACTCTAGCGAGGGGATCGACGACTCCGGCAACTCCAACGTCGAGTCCTTGATGTCGTCGTACTTTCCATCGAGGTACCGCTCGATGTCGTCCTTTCTCGTTTCCCACTCGTCAACCTGCGCCAATTTGGTCTCTATTTCTTTGATCTCATTATCAATGCTTTGCAAGTTTTCCTCGGATGTTAAATCCTGAAACTCCCAGTTGGTAGCATCTCCATTATCATTCTTTATCGTGAGCAAATAATCGTGGTACTTCATCAACAACGGACGGTGCGACAACGTGATGAATGTAATCTTCTTTTTCTGGAGCAACTCGAAAAGATAGTCTTCAACATCGGTCGACACCGCATTGGTGGACTCGTCTAGAATGACAAACTTGGGATTCTTGAATAACACCCGGGCAATACTCATCCTCTGCTTCTCGCCTCCACTGAAGACATCTTTCCAGTCCTTCTTCACATTGAAGTTACCCTCTCTCGTCAAAAGATACTCCAATTTGACTTCGCGCAAAATATGGTACAAGTGGTCGTCATTGTAGCCCATTTCAATCATTTCGTCGTAGCTGTGTGGGTAAATGATCTGATCCCGAAGATTGCCATTGGTAAAATATGTCTTCTGGGGGAGATAGAAAATTTCCTCCTCATTGGGTTTGGAGAGAAGTCCATAATACAACGGCCACAATCCAGCAATGATTCTGGCAATGGAAGTCTTACCACACCCATTAGAACCCAAGATCAACAAATTTTGCCCCTGAGTAATCTGGGCATTCAACAGGTCAATCAATTTCTCTCCCTCGGACCCATTGGTACCAGGAATAATAACGGGGAAATTCTCAAACCTGATACCATTTTGATAGTTCTTTTGGATGGTTCCATGTATATCGGCGGTTCCCAACTTGGAGTTGTAGCTAAACGTAGGCAGGTGCACCTGGTGCAAATTGGTCAACAAATTGAAAACTCTATCGGTGTATCCAGTGAGTTCAGATACATCTTTAATCGAGTACATCAACCTGGACCCAGCATCTGCCAACGACAACATCAACCTCTTGTTGATAATAAACTGCCTCATATTCTGTCTTTCGTTAACCTTATTTTTCTCCTTTGAAGTTGCCTTGGGCCAGAGATCGTCCAAGAACACAGGAAGACCAGCAAAGACATAGCCCCATGCCGACCATGTATACTTCAAGATGTAGTCTTCCAACACCGAGTAGGAAAAAGAAATATTGATTTCCTTGTCAATATGCCCCACAAGTCTACGGAACACTTCATTCAACTTTCTCTTCTCGATAATCGAACCCTTGTAGAACCCGATCTCCTCACAATTTGTTATCAAGTTCAAATGCTGGTTATAATATTGGCCCTCCAAGTGGGTTCTGTTAGCCGACAACTTGCCGAACGCAGGGGTGTTCATCTTCAACACCATAGCAGTGACAAAGTAGTTGGCAAAGATACCAACAATGGCGCCTGTTCCCAAATTATCACGCAAATAGACGGCGAAAAACAAGAGATCAATCATGGGTTTACCCATACTAGAGAAAAGACCACAGATGGAGTCACAGAACTTGGCCACATCGTTAGTGATATACTGGTCGATATTTTCAATCAGGCCACTGTTGAATGAAATTTTGTAGTAAGTCATAACCTTATCCAAGTACATATCATGGATGTATCTCGTCAAGTTTGTCCGGAAACTCAACGACAATCTTGAAGTCAAGTACTTGATAGCGGCATTTGTGTACGATGCTGGGAAGGCAATTAAAAGCCAATAAATCAAATCACGGGCAAACTTCTTGCCGTTACCACCAATCAAGTTTTTGACAAGCTGACCATCAAGTTTGGCCACGAGCAACGACAACCACGTTCTCAAAATCAAGAAGAAACACTGAGACAAGAGAAGAGACGTGTTCTTGTGGTAGAACCGTGGGATCAAGATCCGCCACATGATCAGCAACTGGTTCAAAAATTTGGAGTTGAAAAGCTTATTTTGCAGTCTGAACTTTTGATCGATGTGAAAATTCTTGTAGAGGTACTTGTCCGCAGCATACTGGTCAAGATTGGGTTTGGGAATAATGATACGGGTGCTTCCGTTCCTGCCGGAGGGGATAAATATTTCTCTTGCACCATTTTTGAGAATAGTTGACGATTGTCGGATCAACGCTGGACGGTTATTTCTGCGATTTAACTGGGCTTCTCGAATATGATTGACGATACTTCGAAGCGTAAGAAGAATCCCGAGCCCCGCTGTCGACACTAGAGTACCCAAGAACAACATGACCGGTCTAGACTGGTAATTAATCTTGACTTTGTTGTCCTTATAAGTGATCACAAATTCCTGGAGGAGAAGGAGGAGATTCCTCATATCCTCCCTTGAGTAATTTGCAAGTTTGGAGAAGTTTATCATGGTGACGTGTGGTTAACCCTGAGATTCCGAAGATATTGTAAGGTTAATCTCAGTGGTAAGAAACAAATCGGAACAAGTTCGGAGGAACGTTGACCCCACACTAATTAAGCCGAGGAACAAGCTGTGCAGGATAAGATGGGGAAAGCAACGGGAGGATAGTGTGGGATGTTAAGTGAAAGTTAAAGGAAAAAAGTAGGAGGAATATAGTGACAAATGTAATGGACTGTGAGTTTTGAGTGTTTTCCTGTTGTTTGGAAGTTTGGGGATTTTTAGGATTTTTGGTCAATAGTCTGCAGAGTGGTTTGAGACAACTCTTAAATGCAAATAGCTTACAATGGTCAGTAAAATAGTTCTTAAATAGTCGGCACCTTAAGCTGGGTTTTTGGCCGAAAAGTAAGAGAGAACAGCCCATTTCACGCTTATGACACATTTCTTTAAGAGAGTGTTTCTACTTGCCATTTCGATCTACTCTGAAAATTTTCAAGTTCTTCACTACCAATATTTACATCCGAACTTCTGGCTCTTCTTTGTCATTTCGTCTCCTAAGGACCTCTTTGGATGTCTACCACCCCTTTCCCAACACTTTCGTCACACAATTCTTGAACATCACAAACTCTTTGTCGCATCCTTTGTGTTGCATGTTGCTATAATTTTGCAAGACACACTCGCCATACGCTAGACCCTCCTTGGAACACTGCCCGCCAGCGTTCATGAGCCGTTTAGCAGGACGGATCCTTTTTTCCATGGTGAATATATGGTGAATATTTCGAGACGAATACTTCAAGATGGATACTGCGATGTTCACGTGAGAAAAAGCACAAATCAGGAATTGGAATGGGGAAAAGGAAGAAGAAAGAAGGAAGAAAGGAAAAAAGCAGGAATGTAAAAATGCAAGAAAAAGGTAAGATAAGTTGCTGACTAGTATGTTATGGTTGGATCCAATGGCTCTTAAGTAGTCATCGTTCGCTTTCTTATACCCTTTCTACCACAAAGTAGTACAAAACGTCCCAGTGGCCGAGTGGTTAAGGCGACGCCCTGCTATCAGCAGTTTAGGCGTTGGGTTTTACCTGCGCAGGTTCGAATCCTGTCTGTGACGCCATTTTTTTTTTCTCCGGCACTTCGGTAACTTTATTTTTTTGTGCGAAACGGCGCTAAATTAGTCATTCACGATCAAGCTAACGCTTCGGAGTTTGCAATCCACGGGATTAAAGTCAAAGCGGGGCACATCGGATGGGTTATATCTGATCTCTGTTTACCATTAAAATCCGTTTTTAACTCCAATCCCACCATAACCACATCTCCATACTGAAATCATGGACCCCACCAACGACCCCAATTTTATTCCTCCGTCACTAAATCGACACATTGAGCCTACAGCTTCATCTTCCAAGATCCCCAAGAACATGCCCATTCAGCCGCTCGTTTTGGCAGACCTTGGCTCCTCAGTAGATGCCCCAGCTCCTCACCCATCTATTTCAGTTCCAACACCATCGTACGACGATAAGTCGAAAAGACACCATTCGAAGATCCCTCGGAAACACACGGAGTTGCTTGATTCCGGGTCTTCGTCTTCGCCCAGCGCATCGGATGACGAGATAGAAACACCGCCAATTCCTCCTCCCAGTACCGAAGTCAAACCCACCCAAATCGCAGACTTGGAAGAAGTTCCTCACGGAATCCAACGACAGGCAGATACTTTGGAGGAATACCGGTTCCCCACACACAGGTTGGCCACCAGTCTCTCAGACGATTCTAAGTATCCTTTGGTGATTGTAGCATGCGGATCATTCTCGCCCATAACTTACCTCCATCTTCGCATGTTCGAAATGGCACTAGACGCTATAACAGAACAAACCCGGTTCGAGGTCATTGGTGGCTACTACTCGCCGGTAAGCTCTAACTACAAGAAGCAGGGGTTGGCCGATGCTCATCATCGGGTCCGCATGTGCGAATTGGCCTGCGAAAGAACCTCGTCTTGGCTCATGGTGGATGCGTGGGAATCGCTCCAGCCCAAATACACTAGAACTGCATTGGTATTGGACCATTTTAATGAGGAGATAAATATCAAGAGAGGCGGAATTTTGACCAAGTCGGGTGAGAGGAGAGGGGTCAAGATAATGTTGCTCGCGGGCGGTGATCTCATAGAGTCAATGGGCGAACCCGACGTGTGGGCAGACCAAGATTTGCATCATATTCTTGGAAAGTACGGATGTCTTATTGTGGAGCGGACTGGTTCCGATGTTAGAAGTTTTTTGTTGAGTCATGACATCATGTACGAACACCGCAGAAATGTTCTTGTTATCAAGCAACTTATCTACAACGATATTTCATCGACGAAAATTCGACTTTTCATACGGCGAGGGATGTCCGTGCAATACTTGCTTCCTAACTCTGTCATCAGGTACATTCAGGAACACAAGTTGTATTTCAACGATACCGAGCCAGTGAAGCAAGTAATGAGTGACAAGGCCGATTAGGTAGCGAATAGAATTACATTAGAGTATCGAGCACTATTATTATTCCATAATGGGGTCATAAGTTTAAAGAGTTATTTACCATTCGACCGCCTTGTTACCGTAGATAGACTTCTTGGTTCCTTTGATAGGCTTGATCAAGTCAGAGCCTCCTTCCATAAAAGAAAACTTTTCCTTTCTCTTCTTCTCGTACTCCTGGATGTACAATTCCTTCTGCAAAGTTAAGCCAATGTCATCCAAGCCATTCACCAAACAGTGTTTTCTGAACTCCTCGATTTCAAAATGAGGTATCAAGACTTCACCGGTTTCACCGTGCTTGATTTGCTGATTGGGCAAATCAATGGTCAACTTTTGACCAGCCTGAGCCACAGGATACAACTTGGAAGCAATTTCTTCAGCTGGCAATCTGATGGGAAGCAATCCGTTTTTACACGAATTGTTGTAGAAAATATCACCAAACGATGGAGCAATCATACACTTGATACCAAAGTCCTTTAAGGCCCATGGAGCATGTTCTCTGGACGAACCACAGCCAAAGTTGTCACCAGTGACCACCAACACCTCAGCATTTCTGTAAGGCTCGACATTCAATGCAAAATCAGTTTCCACGTCGTTGCCGTTTTTGTCCTTTGTGAATCTCAATTCGTAGAACAAACCAGATTTAAGACCAGTTCTCTTGATGGTCTTCAAGAATTGCTTGGGAATAATGGCATCGGTGTCCACGTTGGCCTTGTCGAGAGGAGCGGCGATTCCAGTGAGTTCAGTGAACTGTTGCATTCCCGAAGCTCCATCTTCAACATTGTCGGAAACCTTCACTTTTTTCTGTTCTGGCTCCTGGGTGTCGACTGGAACATCGTTGATCATCTCAGTAGAGTCTGTAACAGGTTCCTTCTCATGAGCATACACGGCATCTTGAAGAGCCTTGTCCTCATCGGTGCCAATTGGAACCGCAGCTTCTTCGGTGGTATCGTAGTCGAACTCGCGAATATCAGTAAAATGGCCTTTGATAGCAGCGGCCGCGGCCATTGCAGGAGACATCAAGTGGGTTCTTGAAGCGGCACCTTGACGACCTTCGAAGTTTCTGTTGGAGGTGGAAGCACATCTTTCTTGTGGGTCCAAGATATCTGGGTTCATTCCAAGACACATCGAGCAGCCAGCTTCTCTCCATTCGAAACCAGCCTGTTCGAAAATCTTGTCCAAACCTTCCTTCTCGGCCTGGGCCTTGATAAGACCGGATCCTGGAACAACCAAAACCAACTTGACATTATCGGCCTTCTTGTGGCCTTTCGCTACCTTTGCAGCAGCTCGCAAATCTTCAATACGGGAATTGGTGCAAGAACCAATAAACGCCTTGTCGATATAAATCTCTTTTAAGGGGGTATTAGGGGTCAAGCCTTGGTACTGAAGGGCCCGTTCCATTCCAGCTTTTTTGATTGGGTCGGTGACTTTAGATGGGTCTGGTACCTTGGCGGTGATAGGCAAGGCATCTTGTGGAGAATTACCCCAGGTAATCGTAGGGACAATGTCTGCAGCATCAATTTGGATATCGTGGTCAAAGTAGGCACCAGGATCGGAATGTAATGTCTTCCAGTAGGCAACAGCCTTGTCCCATTCAGCACCAGAAGGTGCCAAAGGACGACCTTTAATATACTCAAATGTCACTTCGTCGGGTTTGATCATACCAGCACGAGCCCCGGCTTCAATAGACATGTTGCAAATGGACATTCGAGCCTCCATCGACAACGATTCGATGGCTTCTCCAGCAAATTCTATAACACAGCCAGTACCACCAGCAGTTCCAATGACTCCAATAACATGAAGCACCAAATCCTTCGAAGTGATGCCTTCACGCAACTTGCCATTGACACTGATTCTCATGTTCTTGGACTTGGCTTGAATAAGACTTTGGGTGGCTAAAACATGTTCCACCTCGGAGGTACCAATACCAAATGCCAATGCTCCAAATGCTCCATGGGTCGAGGTATGTGAGTCACCACACACAACGGTGGTACCAGGCAACGTAAACCCTTGTTCAGGACCAACAATATGGACAATACCTTGTCTGGAATCCGACATTCCGAAATATTTCAATCCGAAATCTTTGACATTTTCTTCCAAAGTCGTCACCTGGAGCCTGGAATCATCTTGCTCAATGAATGTGTCGACATTCTTGAAGTTTTTTCTTGAGATCGTAGGAATGTTGTGGTCTACCGTGGCCAACGTACAGTCGGGTCTTCTGACACTTCTGCCGGCATTTTTCAACCCTTCGAAAGCTTGTGGAGATGTGACCTCATGGACTAAATGACGATCAATATATATCAAGTACGAGCCCGAGTCGTCCTTATGGACGATGTGGTCCTCGAAAACCTTGTCGTAGAGAGTTCTGACTTGCGAAGGCATGATTATATGTTGCGGTTTTCCGTCCACTTTTATATGGTGCGGCACTCTGGACGATCGCCGCCGGTAACGGACCGCAACCGGCGCGCTCTCCGCAAATGACAGCGGTGGATTTAGTCATGGCCTGGGATGAGGGTTGCTTACATAAGCAGGCCTGACATTACCCCAGATTCTATGGCATAAGTACGACATACAAAAAATTGTCCAAGTAGCGAAAAGTTTGCCACAATTCGAGTATGGGCTCGTCCATGAGCACATTGCAGTCGATTCCGTGAATAAGAGCGGTTGTTGTCAATTTTTCATCTAGTAATGCCGGAGTAAGGTCTTGTAGGACTTTTCGTAAAGTAGTGGCTTCTTTATGGGTAGGGTCTACTGCCGAGTTGAACACCGTGCTTGTTCCAGAAAGGTACAATTTCACTGGTATTCGATGGACATCGGAGGGAAGGATTTTTGAAGTGATTTGGTGATACTCGGGTAGATTATTAGTAGCGATTGATGTCCACAACCGTTTCAGTTCCAGTTCGCTAAGACTCATGATTTTTTTTGCATTCCCGTTCAAAGTATAGCACGATTGTTTGATATGGTTAATTACAACCTCGCGGAGTGCTTGTACGTAGTCAATTGAGCTATCCTCGCCTTGGTAGTGGTACGGAATAATCTCGTGCGACGGTAAAATGTCACTCCTCAATTGAACTTTCCAGGCATCTTTCGACGGTCCACGAAGCAAATCCAGAAGAACTCCTACTGGAAGATTCCATTTCAATGGCACACCTTGATATTCGAGCCACAATGGCTGTGAAAGTTCAAAGTAGGAGCTTATCTCAGTGTAGTACAATGGCAAGTATCCATTGCGGCGAGCACGCAATAAGTACTGCTGCTCGTCATATATAATCACAATATTAATTGCGCCGTTCCATATCCGAAGCTTGATATCGTGTTCAAGTAGCAGCATACAGTAGTTTCTACGGATCGCACTATATGGTCGTGGTTACATAAGCAGCTCCGGCTCCGGCCAAGCTTCTGTGCATAAAGCGATGGTTTTATACAGGTCGATTATTGTTACCAGCCAGCCTTCTCGGTTCTAAGAATAACATAGCCAGCACCTTCGATTACGGTATAAAGAATGACCATGTGCAGAAGTGCCTCAAAGCTTGAAATTCTGAACCCGGTTCTTGCTGAAACATGAAAATAGATAATAAGCAACGTTTGAGCAGTTGCGATACCCCCGCACAAGTACCAGCAAATATCTTAAATACCGACTTGAGTCATGCTGTTGCCAGCTATCACGGGGGGCAGTTAAGCATGAGCGATCTACCCCGCGAGCTCCCAGTGTTCAAAAACGGCCGACTAGCAAGATTTGTGACAAATACACCCAAGCCTCGAGCCGTGAGCATGCCTGCAAATCTCAAAGGATTGCCCATTGTTCCAAGAAAGTCGGATCTAGCAGCTTCAACTCCAAAAACGCAGGGACATCCAGCGCCATATGAATTGCCCCCGGTTCCTTCGAAAGAATCTTCTAGACCAATCGCATCGAAACCAGCTGCAAACTCAATTGCTGCAAATCCAACTTCTTCAATTTCCTCGAATCCCACTGGTTCGAATTTCATAGTCTCCAATCTTCCACAGCCAGCATTAAACGAGCCATACTTGGCGTTGCCTCCTAGGCCAAGAGCAGCATCTCTAAGCTCGCACGACTCGGACTCACAATTTTCATTGAGCAGTGGAACCAACGCTAGCAGCACCTCGGGCACCAGCCTGAGAATCCTCCAGTTTGTAGACACCTATGTTTCGGAGAGCTCAGACAGCATTATTTCCAAATACGAAAGGTTTGCTGATCCCGATGTCTATACTTTATCGGGTGTTACCACCGACAGTCTTTTCAGCGACGATGAACTTCAAGGACGCCAGCTTCTGACCAGGTCCGAGAAAAGCCTTCCTGAATTGCCTCTCGCGCCGCTCCCACAGTTGAAGTTGCGGAAAAGACTGCCCCACAAAGGTACCGATCACCAGTCGTTATCTTCCGCTCAAAGTAGGGCATCGAGAGTGTCCAGCAATTCTCTCCAAGAGTCCAAGGCGGAGATCAAAGCCACTGTACTTCGAAAGCCATTTGAGTATTGTCTTGACTCGCCAAAAGTGTATGAAAATACAAGGTTCCCTCTGGCATCATTGCTTCCACCCAAAACTACATCCTCGGGTCTTCAAAGACCACCCATTCAGCCCCGGTGTGTCACCGCAGCACCCGACTTTCAGCTGGCACAATTCGCTGCTAAGCCCAAACATGAAGATACAAAGCGGACCATGCTCTTGGTGTCGTCGTCGCGGTACCAGGAGCCATGGAAAAGAGTGCTTTCCAGTAAGCAACTACCAGCCACACCCGACGAGCGTCACAACCGCTTTGCATATATAAGAACGACATAAACGATACGATTCCAATACAAGCTATAGTTTGACAATTAGGTCGTCTCCCTTATATAACTTGATAAGGTCGGCTATATCGTATTTCGCAGCCACCTCGTCGTTGATGAACCGACCACCCAAATAGTGCACTTTATCTTTGGCGTTGAAAGAGGTAGCACATGGCTTGGGAGCAGTCAAGCTGACGAGCATCTTGGGCTGAAGAGCGCTTTCGCCAGTGGGACCGTTGTCTACGTCCCAACCAGAAGGAATGTCCACCGAGACGATGGGAGCAAGGGAGTCGCTAGAGGAAGACAAATACCCAATCAATTCGTCAAAAGGAGGCCTAATTGGGGGCTTAAACGAAAAGCCGAAAAGTGTGTCGATGATCGCCACCACAGAGGAGTCCAGAGCCAATTTTTTCACCTCGTCTAGTTGGTCGATTTCTGGGACATTTAATTGCTGCAACTGGGTGACAAGGCGCTGATACAACGGCTGTTTGGTGGATTTTTTCGGATAAAAAAGAACGGGCTCGTACCCCCAGAGCCGCAAGTGTCTGCTGGCCACCAATCCGTCGCCCCCGTTGTTGCCGGGACCTACAAGAACCAACAATTTGTTCCTCGCTGGGGACGGAGGGTACTGCTTATGAACGGCGCTCGCTACGGCAAGACCCGCCAATTCCATCAATTGGTCCAAGGAGAAGGCTCCCGTGGACATGAGCTCTGCGTCGAGCCGGGCGGCTGCTTTGGAAGACAAGGTTTTGAATACCATGGAGAAGAACGGGGTGGAGAGTGGAACCATTTCGCAATCGATGCGCAGGAACAGCGGCGGTTGTGTGCAGTACGCTCGCTTTTCCTGCACCGCCCGCACACGTCGCGAGCGTGTTGACGTTGGCTCTGACAGGATGGATCAGCTGTACACTTTTGACTCGCCATCCATGACCCACTCGCCCATGATCAACTATAGAAAGGACGCCAAGAAAGGCGTCAAGTTCACTTTCATGGTTGTGGGAGAATCGGGTACCGGAAAATCTACGTTCATAAATGCGCTCGTCAACAAGCCGGTTGTTTCGCATCGCTATCAAAAATCCAACGTTGTTTCCGAGACAAAAACACTTGCCTTCACCTCGGCCAAGTCGGTGTCGTTGCCCAGTACCGCGGCGTTGACGAGAAATGAGTTCAATGCCCACTCGGCACACGAAGAGCCCGGCATTGCGTTGACAGAAACCCGGGTAGAAATGGTGGATGAAGATGGAGGAAAGCTCTTGTTGACCATCTTGGACACCCCTGGCTTTGGTGACAACCTTAACAACGAGATGTGTTTTGTGGAAATCGAGAATTATTTGAGACAACAATTCGATCTCGTGTTGGCAGAAGAGACCCGCATCAAGCGTAACCCAAGATTTGTCGATACCCGAGTCCACGTTATGTTGTACTTTATAAGCAACACCGGCCACGGGTTGCGCGAGATAGACATCGCGTGCATGAAGCGATTGTCCAAGTTTGTCAACGTGATACCGGTGGTGAGCAAGGCGGATTCGTTCACCGAGGCAGAACTCAAACATTTCAAAAAACAGATCAAGACAGATATAAACCGATTCAACGTGCCTGTGTTCCAGTTCGACAACTTCTTGAGTGAATACGATGAGGACGAGGACCGTGACTTGATCGAAGAATGCAAAATGTTGAGCAAATTACAGCCGTTTGCGATCATCGCGTCCGAAGACGAATACTCCACCACCGACAGGAAAACCGGGATATCCAGAAACATCCGCGCCAGAAAGTACCCATGGGGCATGGTCGACATAGAAGACACCCGGTACAGTGATTTTGTTCTCCTTCGATCTGTTCTCTTGGGCTCTCACCTCCAAGATTTGAAGGATTTGACCCACGATTTCTTGTACGAAACCTACAGAACAGAGCGGTTGACCAAGGTTACCGGCACTTCCTACACTCCTGACGAGGATGATGAGTTCCATGACAGCGTCGAGCAACAACCGAAGGAGATGGCTGGTACGGTGCCATCGCTTTCCAATTTGGCGCAATTGACGTCTTCGTCGGCAATACCCGACGATGTGGACGAGACCAGTTCTATTTCGTCCGACAAGTACAAAAAATCCAAGTCCATGCTCTTGGACGATGTCGATGAAATGCCTTCACCTCGACTCCGCGACAACGTTTCCTTACATTCCTCCACTTCTTCTTTGTCCATGAAACAACCTAGACTGGAGCGCAATCTCGACCTGAACGACACCGCGTTCAAGCGGTTGTCCATTGGGCCTCAGAGACACCAATTGAGGCAAATATCAGAAACAGTGCCGTACGTGATTCGGCACGAACGTATACTTGAACGCCAGCAAAAATTGGAAGAAATGGAGATGGCCAGTGCCAAGGAACTCGCTGCTCGTGCTGCTCTCTTGGAGCAGAAGGCTGCTGAATTAAAGGCGAAGGAAAAATTGTTGATGAAGCAACTCGAGGCGGAAAGAATACTCCAGCAAAAGCAGGAGGAAAGTAGGCTACTTCTTCAGAAACAGCGAGAGGAAAAACAGCAGTTAGAACAAGAGAGAGAAAGGAGGCAGCAGCAAGAACAACTACCAGAGGGTAGTCAAGATGCAACCGTGAACCTGGAAGTGCCACGTTCAACGATAAAAAAGGAAGAGACGATTACAGATTTGCATTCTGTGATAAGTGAATCGTAGAAATCTAGCAAATGCAAGAGTCACAATGTTAATAATCCCGTTGCACCGTAGCACCATATATGCCCGTCAACTGGCTCCTAGCATATCCGTATGAGACGCGCACGACCTGTCGTCGTTTTTTTGGAAGTGAGCGTACGGTAAATCAAAGGATCATATTTACGTAGCACACGTCTCGATAGATCGACTTTTTGACTTCATTGAGTCGTCCGCAGATACCTGTACACTCTTGGATACTCAAATAATCCTCGATCTTGTACTGGAGCTCCACATATATTCCTTTTTTCCGATTGCTTTGGTCATTTCACAACATTAATTTCAGATTAGACGAAGCCAAAGCTGTGGTTTTCACCTGAATTTTTCACACTTAATACTCCTTACACAAGAACTCGCCACTTGTTCCATCCGGCCTTGCATACCCAACCACTATAATGGATATTTTGAACATCCTCGAGAATGCCCTTCTCAATCCCGATCCTGCCAAACGTGCTGAAGCCGAAGAACAGCTCAACCAGGCGGCAAGAGAGCACTTTGTAGAGTACCTCAGTTTGCTTACCCAGGCCTTGTCCAATGAAGAAGCCCGTACCGAGGTTCGTATGTTGGCCGGTATTGGACTCAAGAATCAGCTCACGTCCAAGACAGCAAAAACCAAGCAGGAACAGCAAGCTCGGTGGATAGCGTTGGACAGCTCTGCCAAGACAAACATCAAGGAATCGGCCATCAAAGCGTTATGGTCTGAAGATGACCGTGTAGCAGGATCCGCTGCTCAGTTGGTCGCAGCACTCGCCGACATCGAATTGCCCCGTAACGAGTGGCCCGAGCTTATACCGCTTATGATCGAGAACACAAAGACCGAGAAACCCGTCCATGTAAAGAAAGCATCTTTGTTGACAATTGGGTATATATGTGAAAGCGCCGACCCTAACAATGAGGCGATTGTTGCCCAAGCCAATGGTATCCTCATAGCAATTGTTCAAGGAGTGCAGAGCAATGAGCCTTCGGCGGTTGTTCGTCTCACTGCTTTGAATGCGTTGGTGAACTCGTTGGAGTTTATCAAGTTTAACTTTGCTCGTGAAGGTGAACGCAACTATATCATGCAAGTGGTTTGCGAGGCCACCCAGGCCAACAACCGTGAAATCCAAGCCAGTGCGTTTGGGTGTCTTGCTCGGATCATGGCGCTTTACTACAGGTTTATGGCGCTTTACATGGAAAAGGCATTGTATGGGTTAACCGTGTCGGGAATGCAGAGTGGTGATGACAATGTTGCATGCATGGCGGTGGAGTTCTGGTCCACTGTATGTGAAGAGGAACTAGAAATCGCGATACAGAGAGATGAGTACGGCCCCGATGCTGTGGGACCGGAAATGGTGAGTTACAACTTTGCTTTGGTTGCCCTTAGAGATGTGTTGCCTACGCTTCTCACATTGTTGACTCGACAAAATGAAGATCCAGAGGACGACGATTGGTCTGTGGCCATGGCTGCCGGAGCTTGTTTGTCTCTTTTTGCTCAGAACTGCGCCGGTTATGTAGTGGAGCCGGTGTTACAATTTGTTGCATCCAACATCACCGTTGAAGGTGAAGACGGTTGGCGCCAACGAGAAGCTGCCGTGATGGCATTCGGGTCCATCTTGGACGGGCCCGACCACCAGCAGTTGGCTGGCCTCATTCAGCAAGCATTACCTCCGATCTTGTCTCTTATAGGTGATTCTTCTCTTGCCGTAAAAGAGACGGTTGCATGGTGTTTAGGCCGTATTGCTGACTTGGTGGTTGATGCCATCGATGCTCAGCAGCTTCCTATGTTTATTCAGGCGGTCGTTACCGGCTTACAAGATCACCCAAAGGTGGCTACAAACTGCTGTTGGACGCTTATGAATTTGGCAGAGCAGTTGTGTGCCGACGCTTCATCTCAGAATACCTCGCCTTTGCTGCCTTTTTACGAGGGAGTTGTGCCAATCTTGATGCAACTTTCTTGCGGAGAGAATGAATATGGAGTTCGTGGTGCAGCATACGAAGCATTGTCGGCTCTTGTGACTTATAGTGCCAACGATTGCATGGGTGCTGTGCAAAATATTGCAACAGAAGCGGTGGTCCGGTTGGAGGCTGCTGCCAGTGCCTCATCGAGTAGTTCTCAGGATTCTTCCGTCGCGTTGGCACCTGCTGATGATCTTCAGATCTCGCTTCTTGCACTCATAACATCTGCAATTCGACGTATGGGTCCTCAGGTTGCAGGTGCTCCCGCCGATAACTTGATGCAATTGTTCCTTAAGCTCCTCACTACAAACAAGGCTATTGAGGAGGACTTGTACTTGGCGGTTTCCGCCGTGGCGGGCGCCGTTGGTGGTGCTGAGTTCTTGAAGTATATGGATGCTTTTGGTCCCGTCTTGACCAGTGCATTGCAGAACCCAGCTTCTCCAGCGTGCACCACAGCGGTGGGATTGGTGGCCGACTTGGCCCATGCTCTTGGCCAGTCGCTTGTACCATACTTAGATGGGTTCATGCCTATATTGGGAGCCAACTTGAACAACGCTGAGGTTCGTCGTGAACTTCGTCCCGCGATTTTATCTTGTTTCGGTGACATTGCAACCTGCATTGGTCTAGCATTCCAGCCATATTTGGAGTTTGTCATGCAAGTGTGCTCGTCGGCTTCAATGATAGAAATTGAAGATGGGTCATTGGAAACAATGGAGTACGTTTTAAGCGTCAAGGAAGCAGTATTGGACTGTTACGTTGGAATAGTTGGGGGGATGTCTGACGCACCAGAACAAATATATCCATACGTTGCCAACATCTTCCTGTTCTTGAAAGCAGTTGCAGAGGAGATCACCTTGGCTGCTACCGAGCTGGTAGCCAGACTGGCGGTGGGTTTACTAGGCGATCTTGCAGCCATGTTCCCTAATAAGGAATTTGCCCAAGCTTACCAGGCACCTTGGGTTACCGATTTTATCAAGCGTACTCGTAGCAGTGCAGTGTTTGGAGCATCTACAAAGGATGCCGCTAGGTGGGCCCGTGACCAACAAAAGCGCCAAATATCTTGAGAAGACAGTTAATTACGACTACATAGCTTAAATCATTGAACTAATCATTGATATAATAAATCAATAACAAATCGTTAAATTGTTCTAGCCAATTACGACTAATTGTTCCAGCTGAATACGTCAAGCCCACATGTTGCCTGGGCCACGCAAACGACGCGAATTTAGTCGTAAAGCTCTCCTGGGCTATTCTTCGCTGCCTCCCCCTTGTGCGCGATGCTGCAACAAAATACGCACAAATTTTACCACATTGGGTCAACTAATTGAATTTTTATGTACAGGCAGATCTTCTCCCACAGGTGTCTATTTTTCCGTACGAGCTAACCGAATTGGTCAAATTGGTGGCATCGCCGAAAATGGCAATGTCTTGATGATTTTAGGCTACTATGTGCTCTATGTAAACTCAAATTCAAAACGTCGACTTCTCGTAATTTTTTTCCCTTATCACCTTCCCTTGGCTCTTTTCTTTCACTGCAGAAAGTTTCCACGCGTTTTACCTCCTTCTGTTCGCACTACGACGTGCTCTATTGTGGCCCTATTGTTAGAACAAAGTCTTGCAGACCGCCTGCATATGCACCATTTTGGGACAAATTCATCGCCTGAAAAATGTTATAAAGAAGCACATTCCAGTGGGTCTAACCATCGATCACCATCGACCACATCGACCGGTACTCCTTACTGTAACTCGAGGTTTGAAACATAGTTACAAGGCTGACTTGGAGTGCAAAATGCCAACATTTGAAAAGTTTGAGAAGTACAAGCCGGTGCCTTTTGATCACACCTATATTCTTTATGATCCAAATGACATCGTCGCGTTGTTTTCGGTGCACTTTTCGCTCCTTCCAATATACACCATGGTGTTCTACACATCTTGGTTTCTTCTCACCCGGGAAATCGAACCGGTGATAGTCGTTGCCGGTCACTTGGTTGGTGAAATCACAAACAAAATTATCAAGAGAATTGTACGACAACCACGTCCAGATTTCCACAAGGACTTTGGCACGGGGTCCTACAGCTTGACATACGGGATGCCCTCGGCACATTCACAGTTTATGGGGTTTTTTGCCAGTTATTTTGCATGCATCTTTATCTTCAAAATCGAGTACTTTCAACCTATTCAAAAGGCCATTGGCTGTGCAATTGTGACAATAATGTCCATGGCGGTGGCTGGCTCAAGAGTGTACTTGCTCTACCACACTCCTCAGCAGGTACTTGTGGGGGTGATGTTCGGCGCTCTTTTGGGATTGATCTACTTTGTTCTCATTTCAGTTGCCAGGGACGTCGGGTTGGTAGACTGGGTACTTTCGTGGCGGGCCATAAAGTACTTTTATGTCAAAGACAGCTATTTCCACTGCTACAGCACATTCAAAGACGAGTATAATTTATATTTACTGGAGAAGAACCCTCTCGCATAGAGTTGAATAAAATGAGTTATGAGGACGCTTCAATGTAGATTAAAAGTCATCCCATTTATCATCGCCCTTGGCGTCTTCCTGGCGCTTTCTGCCCATGCCTTGTAACTTGGTCTTTTCCTTGGGCTTCTCGAATCCAAATGCCGGCTGAACATCACTGTCTTCAACGCTCAATCCGTCGAACAATTTGCCAAACTTGGAGTCAACAGGTTGGCGGTCTTTGGTGAACAGCTGGAATGTCTCCTGTCCATACTTGCCTGTTTCTTGCATCTTCTGGCCAAACTGGGCCATAGCTCTCTTGGCCTCCGCGCCAAGGTCGCTCTCTTGAAGCTGGGTGTATCCAGGCTTGATCACCGACTCGTGCACCTCACTCACGGACTTGGCCACGGTGCTCGAGAACAAACCCCATCCCTTAGTGAGTGTTCCCAATGGATCCTTTTGGAAAGTTTCCATGTCAAACAGTGATAACGTACCTCCGTTTCTACTGGATGCTGCTGGAGCTGGAGTGTTGCCAAACCCAGCGTACTTTCCACCTTGTGATGGAGGTACATCATCTGGTCTTGAGTTGTTCTTCGATCCCAATTGAGCGAAGTATGCCTCATTTTTGGCTCTTTGCTCGCTGGTTAATCCAGGTTGGCTTGGTGTACTGCGACGACTCAGAATAGGATCTTGCGAAACGTCGTCCTTATATGAACCGTTGATACCAGCAGATACACCAACGCTGTTGATGTCGGGCAACTTTTCTCCCGTGTGGTCCTTGGGCACGAATTCTCTTCCCTCAATTTCACAATTAAGCTTTTCTTTGTAGTCTTCAGCCACATAATTGTCGTATTTCAATTTGGCCGGGAGGTTCAAATCCACCCCGTTTGCAGTAAAATATTCACGAAGATTGGCGTTGCCTCCGTTTTCCAACTTGAGCACCTCCTCGGGCTTGAATTGGTCCATGGTGATCGACCTCACAAACGATATATGAACTCCGAGTCCTCTGTGAATACCGGCACATTCGAGACAGATGAAAATACCAAATTTGGGCGTGGCCCACTGTGGGTTTGGGGCCGCACAGTCAAAACATTTCTTGTTTTCTCCTGTTTTCTGGAGCCCCAATAGCTTTCTTCGCGTTTCCGGATCAATGCCCATTCTTGGATGCGTCGCTATCTTGAAATTTTGAAATGTTGACACTGTGACGCCTGGTGTTTGGGTCTCGAACCCACACGGCTACAGGTTAGTGGGCTAGCACGACGTATACTCATTTTAACTCCTCATACTCGTTTCTTTGACATAAACTAAAGCTTCGTTACTGTCTCAGAGTTTTTTTGCTTGATAAGCACCGGGTAGACGTCCCCACTATGGCTGCTTCCCAAGTGCAATGAGCCACCGTCCACGACCAGAACGGTCCCAGTAACATAGGACGCAGCTGAGGAAAACAAGAACACTGTGGTATCGGCGATGTCTTTCGTGGTTCCCATTCTCTGGAGGGGAACTCTGTCGATGAAACCTTGCCTGTCTTTCAACAACCTCAGCATTCCCTCGGTACCATCGATGCCTCCGGGAGCAATACAGTTACACCGAATACCCAATGGGCCCAATTCCACCGCCAAAGCATTGGAGAGAGCATCCACGCCAGCCTTGGCCGCACCAACATGGACCTGGAATGGGACACCGTAGTAGTGCAATGTAGCACTGACGAAGATCACCGCACCTTTGTTTTTTCTGAGCTGCTCAAAAGTGGCTTTAACAGTGTTGTAGGAGCCCAACAAGTCAATGTCCACCACCGACTTGAATGCGTTGGACGAGAGGTGGTTAAAATCGCTGAGAAAATTTCCAGCCGCTCCAGCAATGACAAAATCAATGCGGCCCAATTCCTTGACAGTTTTCTCCACGGCTTTGGCAATCAGTTTCACATCTCTCACGTCGATGTTGGAACACAGAATCACTTTGGCTCCTGGACGGAGCTTTGCAATCTCACCAGCAGCCGCTTCTGTCTTGGGCTGGTTTCTTCCCACAATTGCAGCATCGGCACCAAGAAGCACCAATGCTTCGGTCTGCACTCTGCAGATTGATCCTGCACCTCCAGTGACAAACACAACCTTTCCCTTGAACAAATCTGGCTTCCACACCTCTGTACTAACTTTCGAAGACATGGCTAAGAGGAAGAAAACTGTCTCCCCCCGCACTTTATGGTAGACTTTACCGCGGGTATACATAGCCGCCGCACTCAAATATCACGTGGAAGTTCCCGAACCCACTGCAACCAGTTCACTTATAGACAACTTGCGTTCCTTTGTAGGTATCTCTTCCTTGTCCTCGGCTTCTCTTCCACGCTTGTCTATTTGCGCACATCTCATATCCGTTTCAATGTGTTGAAACATGCTCGTTTGTACCGTCTCGGGCGGGCTCGAGTGCGTAGCGTATTGACAGTTATTATCTGTAGGCAAGTTTTCCACATCCGAGTCGACGGTGGGTTCTGTTTGTGGCTCAGAAGTATCCACAAATCCGTTCTCGGTGCCTTTTCTGGTCGCTTTGACAAGGTCCTTGCCGGGCTCAAAATAGGAAAGACTAAGAATAAACTCCTCGTATTTCTCAACAATGTACACTGCCAACAGTCTGTATCCGGACCTGTCGTGTGCATTGTACCGTCGGTCACATTGCTTGTGTATCGTGTCCAAAAACAGGAGACATGTGGAGTTCGCCAAGTTATTTTTGTGGGCAACGCTTTTGAAAAACTCAAAGTAGTTGTCGAGAATGTTGTTTCGTAACACATGTCGAAAGAGGACCACCTCGTTGGTAAGAAGTAGGCTCTTTAAACACCGTAGTGCCGCAACCCTCACTGTGATTTTCACCGGTGCCCCAATTAATCTAGCAACACCATTGATAACGTTATTACCTAAAAAGAAGTCAGCGGACGCTGCCTTCTCGTGCTCACACCAGCAAAATGACATTAAATCACACAAGTGTTGATACAAAAGCTCGTCAAGTTTCACTATGTTCACGACAAAGGCATCAGGTTTGTCATTAAGGTCAATAACGGGGCCAAATAATTCTGGTGCTGCCTTAGAATAGAACGCAGAAAAGTAGTTGGCGGTGTTGATAGACCCGTTGTAAGGTGGAGATCGTGTACCATTCGAAGCCAATCTTGAAAAAACCGCTTCGCCGTTGGCCTTATCTGCCTTTTGGATGGCCCTGGAACCAACATACTGGTTGTTCTCACCATTAGTGGTGCCGTTAAATGAGTCACTGTCGGCAATGTTTGTATCGAGCAACATCTTTAAAGCCTCTAAAGCTTGAAGTTTCAAGCCAGCATTCTTATCGTTGAGAAGTAGCCTTATTAATATATGGATGAGTGTCATGTCGTCGGCTAGTTTCAAGCGTGTATGGTCCTCCACGCCGGCAATCTTTTCCTCGACGAATTCATTGCTGGGAGGATCTGACAAGTCTATTGCCTCTTCCTTATCTATGGAGCTCACCAAGCAAACATCTTGCTCGATAATAATCACAATGAGCTCTGTGCCGAGGATTCTAATGTTGATATCGACGTCTTCTAACGCAAACTTGATCATGGAAAACAATCCTGATTTGACCAAAGCCGAAAAGAAGTCCAACTTTTGATGCGTCTGAAGAGACTTTGCTATCATCACATATTGGTGTAGCATCTTCACTCCATTTCGTCGCGTTTCACCGTCCAGCGATGGATCCTCGTACGACTCGAAAAGTTTTGGAAGAAAACTGTCACTGTCAACCAAGAACTGGACAATTTCCACCTGATTGAGATATATTATGGAGGACAATATGTTGAAAGCCTGGTCATCTATGCAACGTTGTAAAGCCACGTCTCTCAAGAAATTGAGATAGAAGTCTCGCTTGAATAGTCCAAGCTGGGCATCACTACATGGCACGTCGATAACCATTTGTAGCTTGGTTTTATCACTGAGGAATCCACGGTAGTCTGCCTTAGGGTCGGAATCATATTCTAGAATACCGGAGAGCCCGTATATCTTTTCCTCTGAAGATGTGAAGTCTTCTATTAAGCCCGCTTCATTGTAGAGTATTAAGGTCTTGATTATCTCTGCTATTAGAACAAGCAGTTTAAAGGGCGGCATTTGTTCGGCCATGGTGGTGTTTTCTGAGTTTGAGTTCGAGGTGGATTGTGCTACTGGGGGTTCAATTGCAGAACCAGCGGCTGGTTCGGTGGTTTCAGTGTCGGTGGAGGTTTTTGAGGTATCGGATGTGGAGGTCAATGTAGTAGAAACGTTGGATGGCTGGGAGTCGTTGGACGCTGGTTGCTCGGTTACAGGCTCGTTGGCTGCCAGGGACCCCAGCTCGTCCATTTCTGCTTCGATGGAAGCCATGAGGTTTATTAGCAACACCAAGTAGTTTTTCTCCTTGACGTATTCTGTGATTTTGGAGCGGGAAAATTGCGACGAAGAACCACGGATGATGGCTTCAAGGCACTCGTCCAAGTTGGTGCGTGTGGGGTCGGGCGGGTACGCTATCGGGCCGGTAATTAGCTCGGTGACATCACAAGTCAGGGTGCTTTCCACATTTGGAATGACGTAGTAGAGGGATATTTGCGGACTGTAGTTCTCTTGTTGTGCGTGGATAATGAACTCACAGAGGTCAGCACAACCTTCAGTTTCTTGAAACGACAATGCGAGGTCTTTGCCCGAACCATCGGTCCACACTATGAGAGTTTCTTGTTGTCGCTGGTACTGGATATTACCCTCGAGGCAAGATTTTAGTATTATATCTTCGGAATCGACCTCGTTACGCACGGTAAAGTATGCTTTCTTGGTTTCCTCCTCCATTTCTCCAACACAGTAACCTGTCCCATGGTCCAACCAGTCGTCTCCCTCGAGCAAGTATACCTTCACTCTTCGAGGTTTCGACATGGCACTTTGTTACTAGCCGGAAGCACGGCTTGCGGTGTTTATAATACTTGGTAATGGGATGTTAACACGCTCAAACGAATTGCAAATGTGTCGGGGCGTGCTGAAAATGTTGCCGGAACCAAAGTTGTCGGCAATACGGAAGGTGTACACTTCGGACTTGAGATTTAGGGTCCTAGAGAAGGATCGGTCTGTTTCGGCCGCTTGCTTTTGGCGGTATATGTTGGATTAAATGTTGAAAAGATATGCTGTTTGACATCACGCGCGCGCGATAAAGATGTGTTGAGATGCACTGATGGATGGAGATGGATGGGTGATGAGACCTGATGATGAATGGAAGTGATGAATGGGATGTATGAGTGGAATTGAATTGGAGTTGATGGAATAGCTTGAAATTACTGGCGAAGAGCCTACAGGTTGGTATATTTTGTAGTGCTACTAGGATAAGACTGTAGAATGGATATATTCCATTTTTTGCATTAATGCTCATTTTTGCACTAACGCATTCTGGTGGGAGTAGTATATATACATGGAATTCTTAGTGCACCACCAACGCGGCACTGGTCAAGCTTCGTAACCATTCAACCTTATCCACATCGTGGGTGTCCTCGACTTCTCCCCATTGCTCAGTCTGGAAGATGGTTTCGAGGTTTCCAAGCTCCACTATTTCGTCGACACTTTTGATAAAGTAGTCGTCCTCGTTCGTTTTGTTCACCTGGTACAAGGTCTGCATGGTACTGGGGTCTGAGCAACTACCACGCAACACAGAAGCTCCACAGAGAAACGACTTGGAAGTCAAGATCGCTTTTTCAAGTGCTACCAAATCGTACACTGGGAGCAGTTCGAGCCAGTGCAACACCACGTTCTGGGTGGTGATGGACTGCTCATTTCCACGGAGCCCGTCGGTTTCACAATCAAGAAAGTTCAACTCCACTTTCATGTCTTGAGGGAGAAGCTTCCTATCATGAGCATACTTTGTGAAGAAATCTTCGTACTCTTTGATGAGTGGGCGGTAGAGCTCGTCCTGGCGGGCCCTTAGCTTGCCCTCGTACTCGTCCAACGTGGTGAAAATTAGACAAGTGTCGGTATCGAGGTACCGGAGAAGATTTAGTCTTATATCCTCTAACCGGCCCACCTTCGCAATTGCGTCGGAGTCTCCCTCGTTTGTGTTTTGCAAGTCAATTGCCCGAGACGCCAACGACGTCAATGGGAGAGAACCGTGCTTGATTTTAAGCTCGGGAACGTTGGCCCACTCGTGGGCTATCAAATGGGCCAATTGTTTCTTGGTAGCAGGAACTGCCAATTTGTACCCCAACGGAGTTTTAAGGGTTTTTCCGTCAAGCTGCACCTCGTAGGACCCTGTGGCATCGTTGTGCTTTGCATCAACCTTCTCCCAGAACCGCAGAAGTGTCTTTTCCAAACGATTGGTCTCGGACTGGACATTGGATTCGATGGCCACTTCTGGTCCTACAGGAGTCAGAGTGGCTCTAAAACGTGACGACACACTGAAGAGACGAGCACCAGCCACGGCGCTGGTTTTCAGCAACATGGGCGTGGCCCGTCTGCCAAGGCCCCGTAATAGCATCGTGAGAAGTTGGTGAAGAAAGATGAATTTCGCACCGCGAATCCGACTGATCTTGAAAAGTCGATTTTGAGGTGAAAAAGAGCTGCTCTACATTATGTCGGTCAACCCGCAGGCACTACAGAAGCTTCTCATGGAGATGGACAGCCAGCTCAACAAGTCCAGAGCCGAGCTTTCGATGTGCAATCTTCAATTGGAGAGGACGGTAACCAACTTGAACATCATCCACAAGACACAAAAGGATCTTAACGAGCTCTGTAAGAACGACGAAGGTGTGTGGGAAGGCGTCGGAAAGGCATTTGTTCAATTGCCGGTGTCAGAGTATCTTCAAACCATCGAGGCTGATGAGAAGGAATTTACTGATTCCAAGCTGAGTTTGGAAAAGAAGAAAGCGTACTTAGAAACCACATTGGAAAAGACCATCGATAACATGACCCAGTTGGTGGGAAAGAAATGATCAGCCCCAGCCTATCTAATGTAGACCATGATGAAAAATTCGGACCATAAATAGTACTATAGCAAACGAACTACTCGCAATTCTTCTTGTTATACTAGAGATTCATATGACCAGGCTCTACGAGCTGTATTTGTCTGTTTGTCTCTGTCCCACTAGTTCTCTCTTGGTCGCTCTGGCCCACGTTAGACTTCTTCTTGTTACTGGCTCACTCCATTATCTGAAATTTCATTCCTCATATTTACTCCTCTTCCTCCTCCTCATCTCCGCCGTCCAACACTCTTCTCTCCATATCCTCGTCGCCCCCTTTCATCCTTTGTGTCAAAAACACATTGACCTGGTCCTGCAAAGTGGTCAATTCCGCTCGTAAATGTCCCAACGGGGTGTCCTTGGCTTCGCTGGGCTTGTCTCTATCCTCTCCCCCGGCCTTGATAACCACGTCAGATATCTTTGTGCTGGTTCCACTGGTCGAATGGGGTCCACTTCCCACGTCAAAATGCTTCTCCGTCCCGTCGGGAGCGACATAAACAGCCGTGGGTGAGGCTACCATGTTATCGATGCGAGAAAGATGCGAGATGAGGAAACGAACGAGCAGAATGGAGAGAGCGGAAATACGAAAAGTTGCGACTCATAATCCTTTTAAACAATCAGTTTATTAATATAGGTCGTTATCATCACTAATTACTCTCTATCGGAATCACCCGGGCGGCATTGGAGTAGGCATTGAACCGGATCTCGATAATCTCATCGGTGGAAAAATTCAACGACGGTATGTCATAGCACGAGCACGACATCAAGTATCCGTAGAATACCTTCAACACTGTATCGTCAGCTATGATCAATATGTCTCCGCTCATTCTCTCCATCTCGAGAATCAATGGCTCGATCTTGATTGCAAGATCGTGGTACAGCTCGGCACGGGAAAACCGGTGGTGATAAGGGTCTTGCTTGAACAGGGCATATTCCGAGGGAAACTTCTTCTCGATCTCGGCTTCGTCCATGCCTCCCACCACACCTGGGTTCTTTTGTGAAAGCTGAATTCGGTGCCTAATATTCACACCTTTTTCTGCAAAGTACTTGGTGGTCTCCATGGTACGTTTCTTGACAGAAGTCCACACTACGAGTGAGTTTTCATCGACTCCATCCACACCAGCGGCCGGATGTCTTTCTTCGACCGAATACGCTTTCTGAACTTTGGGGCGTTCAGTACTGGTGTGAGTAAGTTGTTGGGCATACGCCTTGCCCTCTTTGGCCAAATGGTTCAACAAGGTTTTGGTCAAGTTTCGGGCGTATTGGTCTCCCTCGTCATCAAGCGGAGGATCCTGGGTATATTCGAGAGAGTTCTTGTAGCATCTGGCGAAAAATACCGACCCCAGTTTGATGCGCGAATTCATGAGGAAAAACACCACCTTGTTGATCAAATAGCCGTAGTTGGAGTTGTGTAGTTCAATTCGGTCGCCAAAGTTGATGAATTTGATGTAAGAAAGGCTATTTTCGGCGTCTTTGGTCCCCATTTCCTGGTAGTATGGAGTGAGAAACTTGATGCGATCGCTGTAATCCTTGTATGCTTTTTCGTAATCCCAATTGACGTAGTCGGGCGAAGACCGTGCTGCCGACTCCATATTTTTCATGATGATGGAGTCGTCGGTTACCGATGATTCAATAAATAAAACCTGGATGTTCGCCGACAAGAACCTCTGGCTCAATTTGAGTCGATCTTCCGGAAGCGCATTGACAGCGTCGTAGATGGCAACCTGGCCCTTATCCTTTTCGAAAAAATTGAGCATATCGTTGACACACTCATCGACAATTCGATTGCGCATCTCGTTGGCCTTTCGTTCTTCTGGCTCTGGCATGAAAAGTTCATGGTGAAGGTCCAGCACTGCACTGGCACGACGGTAGTCGCCCAAGTGGAACGAATGGGTCTTGACACCGAGCCATCTCAAATATCTTGTTAACGACACCGACAAGTGGGTCTTTCCCCGACCTGGTAATCCTGCCAATGCAATGCAAATTTTCCCCGCATGGAACAACCGGCCAGATTCCGTGGAGTACAACTGAGCAGGAGAGATGTGGTAGGGGTCGATTTCCTTGTGGACCCCGTCGACCCCGGTAACGTCGCTCATTCTTCGCTGGCCTCTTCCTTTGGTCGAAAGAAGATCGACCAAATTTGGCTTATTATTATTGTGGAAAGACCACCTTTTCTTGGTTCTTTTTCCCGATTGTGACGGGTTGCGTTCCAAAGGTGACGAGCCAAACCCGTTGAAAATCTCTCCTTCGTCAGCCATAGGAAAGATTGAGTAGTTGTATTAGCAACAGACGCACCGGCGATTGGAACCGCACGACGGCAATGTGCAGGAGCGAAGAGGAGACCAACAGACGAGGACAACCTAGAGAATTAAGACGTAATGAAACACAAGCAACAAACGATTCTACGCAGCAATTGCTGAAAATCTCTCTAAGAGTCTCTCTCAGGACTGTCTACATATCCCAGTTTCAGTCGTTTATTTATACAACAAATTACTCGATCTTTCCGCCCTTTCTCTCAATCAATGCCTTTCTGTCCTTGTCCAAGTGCAACTTGGTAATGACAACCTTGGATGGGTGGATGTTGAGGGGAACAGAAGCACCGTTGGACTTCTCCTTTTGCAATTTCTCGATTTGAACAGCAAACTTCAATCTGTATACAGAGTTCACCTTACCTTCAGATCCCTTCTTGGAGCCTCTAGCGACAATGACTTCGTCGTTTTGTCTGATTGGCAAGGTCTTGATGTTGTATTGTTCTCTCAACTCCTTGGAGAGAGGAGCAGCCATCAAAGCTCTTCTTTCAACGGAAGAAGAGGTGAAGTAAGCCTTTCTGGCCTTCGAACGAGAAGAGGAAACGTCTGAGTTAGTATGGTTTGCACTAAACCAAGATCAATGTGAAGCAGTCGGAGAGTTTGGCCGTAGTATCATGGTGGTATCATGGTCATGATGGTATCTTGTTGGTGTTTTCAATCTTTGTTCAATGGGTATTCCGAATTTTCCAGGGCAGTATCGGTCACACCTGGCGCACAAAAACAGGTAATGTGGTTCTCTACGACTGCCGTTCACACATCAATCTTGAATATCAACAAAAATAATTACCTTTACTGATCTTAGCCATCTCGATGCTATGAATGTAATGTATTCAAAATTTTCAGCCTAGTTGAGAACGAAAAAATCTCGCGGGCTTGCGACATGCCACAAAGATGCGCGACATGGGCTCTGCCCTATGAGAGCGCACGTGACCACGATCGTCGCTGATTTTGACGAGGTAGTCTGTGATGAAAAGTTGAAACAAGAGTAGATTAGCGCCTTGAATAGTCTTTTTAGACCCCACTATGTAGGCAGATTAGTACGCCTGTTTTATTATTTTATCTGGTGGCTCAATGGAAAAAAAAATGCAAAAAATGAAATAGCCCTCGGCAGGACTCGAACCCGCAATCATTATCTCCGGAGGATAACACCTTAACCAATTAGGCCACAAGGGCTAATTTGGATACTCTAGAGCCTCACGTCCTACCTAAGGTACACGAGCCTGGCGACGATAATTTTTCACCAACCATCGTATACCATTCTTTAGTTATGACTTTTACTGTTATCTCACGCTTCTCTGTTTAACCTTGCACCACCAAACCATGCTTTCACCACACACATTCCTGTTTTAATAAGCTTCGCTATACCCATTGTGCAGGTCGTCTTGCTCGGCGATTCATTTTGGCTCCGAAAAAGTGGAGAACAACCTGCCAATATGATGAGATCCAGACTTGTCGGGCTCAGAAAGCCATTACTGGCAAGTCCATTGCTCTACAGGGGTATCGGCCATACCGTCAGACATACATATCTATTCAAACGTACCGTGGCACCTTCGTACCCATTAACTTCAATAATTTTTCAAAGCAAGTATTCCACAAAGACGGCTCCTCCTCCGCCTCCACCACCACCTCCAGCGGACAAAAACGCCAAGGGGAAGGTGTTGTTGAACAGGATAAGCAGGGCGTTCACTTTCTCGCTTTCATCGGTCATTGTTGTTGGTGCTGCTGGGGTAGCGTTACTAGTGGTTTACTTGATTCTCTCAGAATTGTTTCTTCCCTCTGGAGATACTCGAACGTTCAACAAAGCCGTCAAGTTGGTAGAACAGAACCCTGAAGCTCAGAAGTTGCTCAATTTCGAGCCGGGCCACAGACTTAAGGCTCATGGAGGCTCCAATGGAGACAGATGGGTAAGAAACCGTCCGGCTCACAGCATTAGAAGTAAGGGAAAAGATGGCAAGGACCATCTCATGATGAAGTTCTACGTCGACTCGTCCAGCGGCAGACACGGCACTGTCAGTTTGGAGCAAATTGACCTTTCTTTCTGGAGCTCAGAGTTTGCATATATAGCCTTGGATGTCCCTGGTGCTAAACGAGTGTATATCGTTGAGCCCAAGTACCAGGCGAAAAACTATGTACCAAAGCCCAGTGGAGGGTTCTTGGGATTGAAGTGGGGTCCTAAGAAGGAGTAACTGTATATAATGAATATCATAGGTGTATTAAAGTTGGTGATTAAAATATTTCAATCAAGGACTTGAGCTCTCTCTTTCCCCGGCATTCCACCATGTACAACTCCTCTGGCGCAAGCTTGACTAGCAACCCTGCTTTGCCCACCTTTTCTATCACCGAGAGTTTCGAATCTTCCTTGAATAACCAGTTAAAGTTTTCGTTCTCATTATCGTCTAGGTTCTCGAGCACCAAATGGTAATAGTTGGCGTCGGTGAAATGGTCGGAAATGATGTATACGGTGAGAGCATACATGGAGATGATTTTCCACGACGAGGTAAATCTGACCCGCTCGTAGCCCTCGGTCAGTTTCTGAAGTCGAACCGTCATTCGGTTCACCACCATCAACTTTGAGTTCTCCGGGTTGCTCAAAATATGTGCTCTGGTGATTTCGTCGGAATCGCATGTCTGCAAGGAGCTCTCCTTGAGAACACTTTTTGGTGGCTGCTTGGTTTCCGTCACTATGGAACTGACACTGGACACGGTGGTGGACTTGCTCGACATTCCTTCCATCACTGACGAAGTAATCGTACTCGACGAAATCTGAGATCTCATGTTTTTGTTCTTATTTGTAGCGATTACCCCGAGGATATTGCTCAAGTTTGTAAAGATGGCATGAGCCAAATTGCCCTTTGAACAACGAAGAAGGATCTTGATTCTGTCATTTGTGATGGCATTCATGGTAGATATTTGAGCGTCCAAAGCAGACGACTGTCTCACTTCAGTCTGAGAATCGATGTTGAGCAAGAGCAATGGCTTGTCCACGATATCATGCTCCCCCTCATCATACTCCTCTTTGAAAACAATCAACCACGCCTTGTTGGAGTCGTAGTTCACCACAATCTTCAAGAAGAGCATGTCGTTGGTGGTGAGCATTTCCCACTTGCCGTACTTCTCTTTCCATCTGGAAACCTTCAACGTCTTGGGCGACGACGGGGAGATGTAAAAGTCTATCGACAGATCGTCGTTGATGATATCTTTGAGGTGTTGGGGAATGGAAATGGTTTCCTCAGGAACATCCTGCAGTGCAAGACTGGTACTGGACCCGTTGATGTACGGCTTGAAGAAGTACGTTGAAGTCGATGAGGGAAGTGCAAACGGCGAAGGAAGGGCCGAACGAGGTCCGGGAGAGCCAGATCTCTCCGAAATGGTAGACAATGGCTGGGCAAGGTCGATGTTTCGAGGAAGGTCGGTGGTGATACTGAGGTCTTTGACGTTGCGATTTGCTGCTTCTTTAGTCTTTGGTTCTTTGGGTTCTTCCTGCTGCTCAGTTTGCCCTTCTTGTTCTTGGGGTTTAGTGTTCACTTCTGCACTTCTTACTTCGCTTTGTACGGAAGACTCCATATTGCGCTTTTTGAACAAACCAAGTATGCTCTTGCGTTTCTTCTTCGTCTTGTCGAGACTAAGGTTCTCCGCCAGCTGCGAGAGTTCCGAAAGGCCATGAGCGACGCTGAAGGATGGCTGGTGGGTGCGACCAAAGTTGGAAATGTCAATAGCCGAGCCATTTGATAACTTGAAGAGACCTTCAGAAGACGACGGTGGTTTTCCGATCTCGGGAGCAGACTTAAACTTCATTTCGTTGCCGGCCAGGTATGAAGATGACAAGGGGATTTCAGAAAGCTCCACTGGCTCGTTGTTGGATTTGCTCTCGGGCGTATCGTACGCTACTTCTGCCTGTTGGGAACGAGGACGCCCATCGGAAGATCCATTCATTTCATCTTCTGGCGAGATGCTGTTTCTGGAAATGTACTTCATCACAGTCTCGTGGTTTTCATGGGGCCCTGATAGAGTCTTGTGGATAATGTTGAGAGACCTGTCGTACTGGTTTTTTGCCGATTCGACCGAGTTGGCCGAAGATATGGACGAATGGGACAGATGGGACGAAGTCTTTTTGATATGTGGTGGGTTTGGTTTTGCCATGTCTCGATATTCCCTGTTGGACCGGCTCACAGAAGGAGAGTCAATGAGCTCTTTGAAGCTGGGTGTGCCGGAACTAGCTTCGAACTCGGGCGACTCGCCGCCTGAAGACAGATGAATATTGATCCCCAAGCCAGCAAGCGAGCAGTTTGTATCTGGTGCAATTGGAAGGCACTCGCCGTGCTCGCTGGGAAAGATCGCTGCTAGCTTGGGAAACCATTTCTGGACCAGGTCTTGCTTGCCCTTGATGCGGAGACTCACTTCCGAGACTGAAAGCTCGTCGGTAGAGAAATTAATCGGGCGCAATGTGATACAATCGTCTTCAAGTGCAACAAAAAGTTCGTTGTAGCGGCATGGAGGATAGAGCAAGCTTCTGGACCCGGGATGGGTGGCCGAAGTTGTAGTATCGACACTCAAAAGTGCCATTGCGTCGTACGCTCTTGGGGCTTTCGACCTGCAAAGATTGAGCAAAGCAATCTCCACCTGTCCTTGGTGGTTTTCGAGGGTGAATTGTTGGCCGAATGAGCGATCGACAATCTGCTCAGCGACAAAGTAACTGGCAACTTTGGTAGAAGTGGAGTGCCACGGGAACGCATTCACGTTGGAAAAGCTTATGTTGCTGAGGGAATTGGCCATTTGGAACTCGTGGTAGTTTTGGAGAATCGACTCAAAGCGGGCGCTTAAAAGCTGGAGCTTTTCCATCACGAACGGGTTTCGTATGTACGCTTTCGCTGCCGACATGAAGTTGATATAGGCGGTAGCGTTGCGAATGGGTTTGGAGTACTTGTGCACGTCCTCGTGGAGCACCAGGTTTTTATCCAAGAAGCATGCCAAAAATTTTTCGTACAACACAATTCCTCCGTTGTCCATCCAGATGATGAATTCGTTAACAAACGATTTAAACTGCTCCACTTCGTAGTCGGGCTCCTGAACGCTATTGCGATAGTTGTTCAAAAGCTGAAGGAGTTTCGTGTTCTTGGTATAAAGGCCTCGTAAGATGGAGACGAGTGATGACTTTGACGACCTGGATGGTTTGATCGAACCTAGGATGGTGATGAGATCATTATTTTCCCCGGTTTCTGAAACAAACAATTGGTCAATTAGGTCCGCTCTTGGTGCTGGAGAGCTTGGGTCAACTGTCATTGAGTGATATTAGGATTAGTCGGGACTCAAGAGAGTGTCGTTTGAAAAGAGAATGAACCTAGCACGTCCAGAAGACACCAATTATATGAGAAAAGGTGGATGAATGTTGAATTAGACGGTGAATATGGGGTCGATATGTGGAGATACGGGGTGAATTTGTCGGAATGATGGGTTAGGTAGTCGGTTGCTTTTCTATGGAAGCTGGCTGGGCTGGGCTCATCTCCATTTTACCTGTTTGGGATTCGCGTCGCGACTGTGTATGTACGCGCAGCGCGTTGCGTCGGAGTGCAGGGACTGGAGTTTGGGTGCGAACATGGATCGTTTGGCTAATTTGCAATTGTGTTAATTGAGTCAATTGAGTCCAAATGTTTGTGGTTCAATGCCACTCGTATAATGATTACTTTCCTCCTTTCTCATTCCCCTTTTCATTTCCTTATTCTTCTTAACTTTTTTTGCTTCTCTTCCTCCCTCATCTTCTTCTTCGCAGGCACGGTGCAGTTGCATGAAAGATGCATGTAATTTATTCTTCGTATCCTTTCGTAAATCTGTGGTGGTTACAATGCGCTTTTTTTAATCTGAGGCTTAAGTGGCATGATCTTGTGGTGCCTTGTAGTTCGCTTTATGAAGTACGTTTGATGACTTCTACCAAGACGTGTGTAGTCAAAGCAATACCCTAAATTATCTTCATTTTCAACTTTACAGTTGAAGGCCCAAGTGAAAAGAAGTGAGTGGGACAAAAATGTGACTTAAGCTTGAATATCTCATGATAAGTCTGGTGAAATTCTAATGAATCGTGGCTTCTGTCTCTCTTGGATGCGAAAATGACTAGAAATCGACACTTTGAAGCAATTCAATGCAAGAAAATGGAACCACAATTACAAGCAAAGTACTTCTCTTCGGTACTATTCGACTTCCCATCATAAATCTTCCAATCGACTTTCTGTTTCGCTTGTCTGTTCAATTTCTTCTCTTATGGCTCGTATTCCTGCCTAATGATCCACTCAATTGCCGTCTCTGTTCCTTGTCCCGTAACAGCGCTCACTGCAATTATTTGCCATTTTTCCAGCGGAAGCTGCGATTCGAGCTGAAGAAGACCTACGATTTGTTGCTTGGTTTCCTCGACTTTAGTGGCTTCTAACAAGTCAATCTTGTTCATTAATATGAGAAGAGACACAGCCACAAGTCTATCTTGCTGTATCACCTTATCTCGTAACTCTTCGTAGGATTCTTGGATGCGCTCCATACTCATACAGTCTACCACCCAAACCACCACGTTTGTCTTGTCAAAGTAGTTACTCCAGAACGTCCGAAGACTGGTTTGCCCGCCAATGTCCCACAAGTTCAATGTGAAGTCTTGGTATTGAAGCGTACTGATTTCGAACCCCATGGTCGGGGAAATGGTGGTCCAGTCTTCTTGCTTCCAGCGTTTGATAATAGAGGTTTTGCCTGAGTTGTCGAGTCCCAAAACCAACACCCGTACTTCATGGTCCTTGATCTTTTGTTTCCGGATAATGCTCAAGAGGCCCATCAATTTTAGTTCCGTTTATCGTCAATTGAAATTTCGATCTCATCGCACAAATTCCCCCGCAATCTAATCGATAGCGAGGATTGAGCGCTGGCGGTGCTGGACCATGAAAAAACGCCAAACCTCGATCTTTGACTATCGGGAAGCCTGGGGCCGGCGTCTGGTACGCTTGGAGACCACCAGCTACATCGATCTAACCGTGGAAGACGACGTGGAGGTGGTGAAGAACGAGATTGAAGACGAGCCAATTGCCACTGAAACTGGTAAACTCGTCAAGGATGAGCCCGAGAGGACAGAGGACGCCAAGAAAGGAGAGACTACTCCTGAGCTGAAGGACCATCAATTTATAAAGACAGAAGATTTTGGCAAAAGTATTAAAATTGAAGAAGGCAATCTTGACGATCTAGATCTCGAAGATAATGACTTGCCGTCTCACCAAATCAAGCAGGACTACAACATAGAGAGTGCCGTGCCCATACTTTGCCCTGTCTGCAACCGAGACCTTGGTTTTCTTGAACTCAATACCCGTGTCCAGCATGTAGAAATGTGCTTGGTAACTCCCAGGAAGGAGGAGGAAAAAGAATTAGAAACAAAGAAAAGACCCCAGAAGAAAGCCGACCCGAGAGAACGATACAAAAATAAAAAGACCAAGTATGCGGATGGGCCCAAGGTCATAAAGCATCCCACCTCTCATGGGGAGCGAACCCGTACTCCCATTCCTCAATTGAAGATAATGGACTTTCCGGTGGTTGGACACTCCACCTACAAAGTGCTGGTCGACGCTTTCAGCTTTGCTCCACATGAAACCATATGTCAGTACTTTTTGACCCATTTTCATTCCGACCACTATGGAGGCATCACCAAAAAATGGAGCTACAATCGTGTGTTCTCCTCGCTTGAGGAATACGAGGATGAAACCAAGTTTCGACGAATAATATACGCTACAGAAGTGACGAGCCGTCTTCTCACTCTCAGGTTTGGCATCGATCCACGGTTTATCAAGGATCTCAAATTCGATACCCGCTATTGCGTGAAACTTTATGACGACACTGGAGGTTCGATTGATGTGCAAGATGGCGGATATGAGTCCAAGAACAGTGCCCCGGGTCTCTACGTGACGCCAATTACTGCCAACCATTGTCCTGGTGCTGCAATATTCCTCTTCGAGTCGATCTCGCTAGACATGAAAGTGTATCGAATACTTCATTGTGGCGACTTTCGTGTCAGCAACGTCATCCTTCAGCATCCGCTACTCACTCCGTTCCACGCCGTGGGTGGCTCCAGGACCTTGGATAAGGTCTATCTCGACACAACATACATGAACCCAAAATACAACTTTCCCAAGCAAGAATTGGTATGCGAGACTGTTGCCAACATGTTCCACAAATTGGTGTACGCTCATGCGTCAGAAACAAAACCTCTTTCCAACTGGCTCGGGATCCTAAAGCAATCCCGCATAACTGACTTCATGGCTTCTGGGAAGACCAAAAAGAAAAAGTTGTTGATTCTTGTGGGCACTTATCTCATTGGCAAAGAGAACCTTGCGATCGCGATTCTGAAGAAACTTCGAAATTGTCCCATATATGTGCTGTGCATCAACAGCAGGAGCGACAAACTCGATATCATTCGAACTTACGACAATGAATATTTGAACGAACATGTCACCAATGACGATTGTGGAGATGAACAATGTCAGTGTGTGGTCCATTTGGTGCCTATGAATATAGTTGGGTCCAAAGGAGAAATATCCAACTACTTTACTCACAACAAATATTACGATATCTTTGAGCAATGTGTGGGACTACGGCCCACCGGTTGGTCTTTCCAAGAAAAGAAAAGTGAGGAGGTTGGTAACGACGATGTTCTTGAAGATTACGGTGATTGGGAAACGACCATAAATATGCCCCGAGCTCATGCTATTAACACCATTACCGACATTATGCTTGAACAACCACCATATGCGTTCACGGACGTTGCGCCCTCCAAAACTAACAAGGCCCCCTACAATATCTACAGCTTGCCGTACAGCGAACATTCATCGTTTAGAGAGCTTTCGTACTTTGGTATATTCTTCAACATTGGCAAGATAATCCCAACAGTGAACACTCATAACGAATGGAGTATCAAGAAGATGGAGGATATAATTGCACAGTGGGAAGACATACGGAAGATAAAACGAGATAGGCTCCTGGATATGAAACTTGGCCAAGAACTCCTTCAAAAGATCGAGTCGTTAGATCTAAATAGCTTCTAAAACGACGGTTTATTATTCTATCTATAAAATGTGTAACGTAGGCTAGCCCTTGAGCTCCTTGAATGCCGCCTGAAAGCTGGTTTCGCAACTTATCGGGTTCTCACAGTCAGCCCATTGGGCAACAAAATCATTTTTGAAATAGCTGGTCTTGTCGTCTTTGGACTTGTCGTTCACATACCTAGCGCCAATGGTTCTGGCAGGAATTATCGCGGTTTTACTCAATACAAATGGATGCCACTGGAGAATGTGGGTAAGTGCAGAGTCTAACCCAAAATGAAAGTTGGCATAGTTCAAGTACAATGGGTCCCCCCACATGTTCACGATCGCTCTCCCGATGTCATCGTTCTTAACGATAAAAGAGTAGGTTTCGAGTTTCTTGTTGGATTGTGTAGCGATCAATCTGACGGTGGATGCCTTGGAATTACGGTAGGTTTTGATAGCGCCATCTGGAGGAACAAGAGGGGTCTCGCGCATCATGATTGGATCCAAAGACTCGGTATTCAACACGTACTGGAGAAGATCAATGCTCTGCTTCATCACGAGTCCATCCTGGTCCAAATACCAGAACCATTCTGCGTGGGGAAAGGCTAGCATGGCTGCCCTCATACAATACAAGCGGACCCACTTGGCCTTCTCATGCGTCTGGAGGTAGCTTAGCGAGCTGAGCACCGGCAAGAATTCCTGGTGCCATCGCACATAAACTCCGTAGTTCTGAGCATGAGCATAGTCCACTCTGTTCTGGACAAGAGACACCAACGTTTCTTGGGAGTACTTCTGGAAGTCAATGGACGTCACAAGAACCACCTTGGGATACCCCTTCTTGGACTTGGGGCGATACACGATTTTGTCGTGGTTTTTGAACGCATTGATGATTTTGGCTCTCTCCGACCCCTTATTTTCCTCCTCTTCTTTGGCCTTTTGCACCGCAGGGTCGGGGTTGTCGAACTTGTTGAGCGACTCTATGATTGTCTTTTCGATTTCCGGGGCGCTGGCATCGCGGACCTGGTAAATTTTGAACAAGTCGTGGATATCGATTTGTTTAAGAGCCAGCGCATGCTCCACTGGGGGGAAAATATACCTCGAATTGGTCTCTATGGCGTTCACGCTAGTTAGCGGGTGCGCTGGTGGGTAGCTGGCGGCATTTTTGGGTTTAACAAGACGGGTTAATGTGGGCAACGGATTGACGAACGACAACAAAAGAACAAGTGTGAGAACTGTGGCAGCTAGTTTTGCCCATTTCTGACGATTTATGTTATGGAATGTGGCTGGCAACGGTAAAATGGAGTGCTTCTTGCCGTACCGGGGCCTGAACGTGCCCTCCTTGCCGAACATGTGGTGAAGGAGTGTTGAGGTGAAGAAACCGTTTCGCGATAAAACGGTGCAGGAGATGAAATTTTAGCGACAACGGTGGACTGTATGTGGTGACATATGGCCATGTAAACCTATGTAATCCTATGTAGTACATTTAACCCATAATATTTGTCTATGACTAGTGGTCTTCGTTTCTGCTGATGCGATCCTCAATGACTTGTAGCGCTACTTGGCGGCGACGTTCTGCCACGGAATTGGCAACCGACTTTTGCACTTGGTTGGCTTGTTCCTGGCGCTTTTGTGCCCGCAAGTTACTCTGTTCTATGGAGTCTTCCGTGAATGGCGTTATGAGGCCTAAGAAACAGCTG
Source organism: Meyerozyma sp. JA9 (assembly GCA_003676015.1). Lineage (NCBI taxonomy): Eukaryota > Fungi > Ascomycota > Pichiomycetes > Serinales > Debaryomycetaceae > Meyerozyma > Meyerozyma sp. JA9. The sequence continues at coordinate 67,236 of NSDU01000008.1, read as the reverse complement.
AGGTCGTAGATCTTGTCAAACACCACCGCAAGGTACGGCTTCATGACCGAGGGGAAAAACTCGCAGAGCAGGAACGTGTTCGAAGCATCTCCTTTCAAAACCGAAGAATTGACACTATCCTGGCCGCCATTGGCCATGGTGACAGGCAACAATGGGTCCATGGAAAATTTTTGGAAAAACCGAAGGTAAATGTAGGAAGTGAAAAAGCTTCCCAATGAGGGCAATGAAGGGTAGAGCGATCTGCTGACAACAACGGACCAGAACAGCACCGCCACCAAGAGCACAAATGGCAAATGCTTCGCTCTAAAGTTGATGAGGCCTTGGAAAAGGATGATATTGTGTTCGGGAATCAACTGTTTCAACACGACGAGAAACCCAAAGTAGTACGAGATGCCTCCGCCCAACGGTTTGTCCATGCCACCGACGTCTCCTCTCATCAAATTGAAAACTATAGTGGTCAAGACCGTAATCAAATTGGTAATTGAACCAATGAGTAGCACGAACTTGATCACCTCTCGGTAACCCCAAAACTTCTCCACATACTTTGTCGACACATATAGTACAATTGTCGAGATGATAAGACTGGTTATGGTGATCTCGGCAAAGATAGAACTACATATCACCCATGGATATATCACAGTGTACCGTGGTATTAATTGCACGTAGGGTATTTGAATGTCATGAAAACTTTCCGTTTCTCCTCCGCCACGGTATCTCTGCATTTTTAACAACAATATGGCGAGACACACGGCATAAAGGGTGCCTAGCAACACCTTGGTTGACCGGGCAAACATATTAGACTTGATTAAAAACGCCATGGTTTCACCGTAACTGCGGATACACTTTCGCGCGGTGAATTTTGGCGCGAGAAGGCTTAAATTGTGAGAAGTGTACGAAAATTTATAACATATATCAAACAAGGTAAAGACCGAATATCAATACAAAAACCCCACCCAGCTTATGGCTTGGTGGTATACTTGGTGCTCTTGTGAGTAGGAGTGTTGGTGTAGAAGGTGTGCAGACTCATGTACGCCTTACCCACAGAGGTACCAGTGTCATTGTTTTTAACGTGTCTTGGTTGGAACAAACCAGCAAAAGTACCCGTCAACGAGCTGCCCAAGTCTTCTGGTACAAGAGTGGTGTTACCAATAGCAGCAGGTGCAGCAACAAGAGCAACAAAGATAACCAAAATCAAAAAGTAAAGAGTACAGTATCTTCTCACCATTCTCTTTCTCAACTTGGCCTGCTTCAATGAGTAAATTGGAGGTCTGATCAACCTAGAAGGTTTCAACCAGAACAACATGGTGGAATGCCATCTGTCGATCAATGGAATACAGATGATGGGCAATTGCACAAACAAGATGATGTGTGCCAAAACAAAGTCTCCAGCAAACTCAGACATTTCAATAACCTTAGCGCAGAACTCACGAGCTGGTTGGGTGAATGCCATCCATCCCAAACCAGATCCGTACCACTTTCCGGTCCAGAAAGCTTGGTTGGATTTATCGTTCTTAAACTCTCTGGTCAAGAAACAGATCGTCAAGAACTTGAACAACAATCTTTGGATGTAGATCATGGTGATAACACCCAACAACATTCTAGAAAAGTTGAACCCTTCCAACACCCACATGACAATGAAGAACACCAAGTGCACAATGACAGCAATACCGTGAGCAACACCGGCAATAACAGAACCAGTCTTCTTGCAGCACAAGCCTAACAAAGGACCTGCGCAACAAGCGAGACCGAGACATCCTGCCAAAACACCGAGGTCAATGACGACAGGAGCTAAAGAACAAATAACCACTCTCAACACAGAGTTGACTTCAGTAGGACTACCTTTACCGTTTGGTCCATTCCTAACACCAGTTTGAGCGTTAATAAATGTGTACGCCACGAAAAGACCTGCAGTGTAAATCAAAGTAGGCAAGAAGTCAGCAAAGAAAATGTTGGATCTGTGTGCTCTGGAAGCATCACCAGCACCCTTTTCTGATACATCTCCAGTCAATTTTCTCTTGAAACCGGTGACACGAGATCTCGAAAGACGAGCATAGCCGATCCAAGAGTTTCTATGCCACTTGGAGTTACCACGGGATAACCACCTGATAAAGTCACGGTAGTCAATGAAGAAATCTTCCCAAGAAAATTGATGAGGATTGAAGATAAATGGAGAGAACATCAATGAAGACAACGATGCCCAGAACCATAACAATGGAGCTTGCCAGTGAGATACCGTTCCGAACAACAAAATCAACATAGATCTTGAACCCATGTAAATCGACGAATCAGCAAAACGGGAGTACAAAATGGAGAATGGAATACGGGAAGTGGCGAAACCTCTACCGGTGGAGATATATCTGGCACCACCAACAGTCAAATCGGTAATCAAAGAAGTCGAGTAAATTTGAGCAACGAACACTTCGAACATGGGCGACAACGAGATAAGATGGCGACAGAATCTTTGGAAAGCTTTCAAGACACCTCTCTCGATCAACTCTTGAACCACCAATGGAATAAACGCAATGAAGAACACAATGAAAATGGACAATGTGTAACGTCTAATCCAGTCAACGGCGGGGGCAAAGTTGTAACATCCGTAAGGATACAACACATCGGTGATAGGACTGTTTCTGTTATAGTAACAGATAATGGATTCGTGAGCCAAGGAGTTCAAGTTAGCCAACACCAACATGAAAACTTGCAAAGATAATTGAATGAACAAGTTGTTAATGTGGAAACCTGGATGACCGTAGAAGAACGACAAGAATCTGTCCAAAGGAAGTTGAGTCGATAAGTAGTAGTATTCACGAGACAACATTTGTTCTCCCATACCAGCACCAATCTTGGTTGTGAAATTCAAAATGGATCCGAAACCCATATCTCTACCCTTACCACACTGGTAGTATTCACAGTGCTTGATTCTACCACCTCTTAACATGGCAGTCATACCAGCGTAAATATCTTCGTTCAAATGTAATCCCTTTTGTCCCTTAGAAACACCTCCTCTGGTGAACATATAAGTGGCATTCAAGAAATCAGGATGTCCATAATGTAATTTACCACCAATCTGTGCCAAAGTTCTTGCGAAAAGGGTACCAAAAGTTTGTTCCTTACCAGCAGCGACATCACCCAAGACACCAGAGTTCTCTGAGAAAATGTATTCACGAGCACCCAAGATAGCAACTGGGGCATTGTTTCCAGTCTTGACGTCAGTCTTCAAGTTAGGAGCGTAGGGGTTAATTTGTTCAACGTTCAATTCTTCGAATTCGGCCAACACAGATCTGATCTTCAAACATTCTTCCAAGTAGTTATCTTGATTGGCATCAATCAATTGAATGTACTCACCACGGTGGAAAATCAAAGCATGATTTTGGTTATCAGACTTACCATCACCCAAAATTGGGTTACCAGACAATTGCACTCTAAACTTAGGACGACGTCTACCATTCTCCAAAATTTCACAGTGACCATCAATCAAAGCGGAATAGATTCTTGGATCTTCCTCTTCGGATAAGGCAGGTTCTTCGTCTAAGTAAGCGATTTGCAAGTCAGGGTAAGCACGCAACAAAAATTCAGCGTTTTCCATTTCCCAGTCTTCAAACTTGGCCAATCTTTGCATCGAGACAACGAACTTGAACTTTCTTCTTGCCATTCTCTCCAATGCGAGTTCAAGACCCTCTGGGTCTCCACCGAAATATTGAACCAATTCTGGGTTCTCAACACGGTACAACAATTTGATGGCTCTAGCATAGTTCATGAAACCAGAAACAGTACGGTACAAGGTTTGGGATCTCAAAGAAGCCCAAATACGGGTTCTCAAGGTGTACTCAGGAGCAGCAGACTTGAAACCAATACAGTAGAAAGGCAAGTCATCAATCTTCGATTTGAGACCATCTTCGGATTCTTTGTCGACACCTTCACCTTCGAATGCAGCAGTTTCTTCTGCCAAGATCTTGGTGTCCTTGACGAAACAGTCCCATTCAACTGGGTGCAATTGTTTCAAATATTCTAACAAGGTAACACGGGAGAATTGGTCATCCTCTCTAATAATCTCTCTCAAAGACAACAAAATTCTTTCAGAGTAGTGAGGAGTAAACACGGTAAAGGTTGGCATGTTGTCAACTGGCAATGGTTCCAAGATTGGTGTAGCCAAGGACTGAGCAAAGAAAGAGATACGTCTCTCAGCTTCAGAGTTTCTTGGGAAAAACTCCGTCTCGAAGTTGTTATCATCCTGAGAAACAAAGAAAGTTGGAGCTCTCAAAGTTCTCTTACCCTCGATTTCAGATGGAACTTGGTGGTACAACAACTTTTGAACGTGATCAATTGCCAACAAATGTTCTCTGTACATGGAAATCACAATAGCATTCCAGATTTGAGAGATCAAAACCTTTGGTTTGTACTTAATCTCCATTTCGGTGGTGGCCAAAATCTTGGAGTAGATTCTCTTTGGAAGTCTTGTGAAAATGTTTCTCCAGGGGGTCAAGATGGAAATACCCAAGTAGAATGAACGTCCAATGGAAAACACACAGTTACAGATAATGTACCACATGTAAGTATCCAAGAAGAACAAGAGCAAGTCCACAAGGTACATCAAACCCAAAACGATCTTCGCTTGGTGTTTACACAATTTGTCCCCAAACCAAACTTCACCGATACATCTCATGTTGGCGGTAGACAAGTTTCTGATAGGATCTCTCAAGGACAAAGCCATGAAGAAATAAGATTCAATAAACTTGGCGAAGAACACGAGGATCCACAATAAATAAGATAACCACATGTCTAAACCGGTCAACTTGTTGAAGTTAGCAGTAAAGGTTTGGGAAGCCAAATACCTTCTTGATCTTCTGTTCATATAACTTGTGAACAAACCACCCAAAGGCATAACGGCGAAAAATACAATCGTGGCAATAGCAATGAAGAACCCAACAATCGAAACCACTAGCGCTGCTTTAGACTTTGCAGCCAAGCCAGCGTAGTAAAAGGTGAAAACAACTGGGGCCAAGTTTACCACAAAGATGATGATGAGGAACACTAAACGACGAGTCAAATGTTGAGCACCAGCCCATTCTCTAGGAACGAACATCCACTCACACAAAGTGGCAACAATTTGAATAGCAGAAGCCAAAATACCGGCGATAGCAGCAGCCGCCCATCTCGATGAAGCAGTAGGCTGGTTGTTAACAGTTTGAACATAATGGAGGGTGTACAACGTTGGGGAGTTGTAAGCAGTATACATCCAGTAGACACTACCGTGGATGACCCAGATTCTGTTGAAGTTGGTGATCAAATGCAACCAAGTTCTGATTTCCTTGTAAGTCTTGAAGAAGACGTTGTGCCATTCGACCTCACCAAATCTCAAGTAACGTTCTTCAGGTGGAACGTCAATCAATCTAGTACCATCTTCAAAGATAATTCTGGAAATACCCTCTGGGTACCAGAACAACTGGTTAACATCATCGTAACCAATCACCTTGTTGTGATCCTTTTCACGCTTGACCAAACGACCCTCATAGATTTCATAAACTTGAGATCTAAAGAATCTGTACAAAGGTGTGATGACACGATTCAAGTAATCACCTTCTGGAACAGGTTCTTGTCTTTGCTGGCATTGAGGAGAAACCAAGTAATCGAATGCCGTTTTGTAAATGTAACAGATTGCTTCGGAAGTAAATCTAACTTGGTTTGCTTCACCCCACAACAACAAATACAAAGCGATGTCTCTAATTCTCTCTTCAGGAGACAACGAGTTCATCTTGGCTTTCCATCTAATCTCAGCAGCTTCCAAAGAGTAGTCGCCTTCTAATTCATTAGCCAAAGCGTCAATGTCCTGGCCATGTTCCTCGACTGCCTTTCTCGCCTTCTTAGACTTTTTGGATGCCTTTCTGGCCTTTCTACCAATCTTCCCCATCTTCATGTTGGCAAAACCAATAGATTCATCCAAATCCTGTTGCGAAGCAAAATACCACCTTTTGTAGTTGGCGTTTTCACCTCCAATGTAGTCTGCGTGCAAGCTCAATAAGGCTTGGGCGGGAGACATACGCGAAGATCTCGAGTCCAATAACGTCATAAAGTAATCGAACATATTTCTCATCGAGTCTCTCTGGAAACCAAACTTGTTGGCCAAGTCGATGAAAATATCCTCAATATGCTCCACTTTAACTGGCGCTTGGGCATCAGCAGACCAAGCAGGGTAAGGCATGCTGGACGAGATTTGAAATTGGGTTGGATCGTAGTTTCCTCCAGCTCCACCGTAGATGGGAGTAGAAGCACCGGACGATCTGGGGCCACCGTAACTCATCTGAGAAGGAGTGAACTGGGTACCGTATTGGTCGTAACCAGGAGTACCTGGAGTTTGACCCCCGTAGCTGAAATCAGAAAACGCTTCGGGATCAGCGTTGTAGCCTTGTTGAGGAATCTGTTGACCCTGAAAGTTGGGATCTTGGTACCCGTCCATGTCGTAAGGCTGCTGTTGATATTGCATGTTGGGGTCATAATAGTCCTGATGGGGTTGTTGGTTCATATCATCATAAGGTTGTTGCTGATAATAACCATCATTACCCATCGGCTGATTGGGGTCATAATAGTTGTGATTATTATCGTACGACATCTGGGTTAGTAACGAAGGTGGGAGGTGGTGATGCCGTCGGAGAATATGACACTTGCTCCCCTTAAGTAGAACACGGTTTTCGCGAACGAAAAAAACCCTCTAACTCGCCCAAAATAGAATCGGCTCAGAAAAAAGAAAAAAATGCGATCCAACTAAGACAGCAACCGAACATTTTGGGAACGTTGGGGCGCTTAAACCGGCTGGTCCCGTGCCGCCAGGCATGTGCCTGATGTGCGAGGAAACATAGTCACTTTAAGAGTCCCTTTTCCCCGACCACTTTCTGATAAGTAATCGTGGTCCCCTGTGGCCTGCCATCTGCAGTATGATCTACGCGAACCGGCTCCCCTGAATCAACAGAAGGGGGAGACAAAATTCACACTAAATGAATCCTATGAGCTCCTGGAGCTTCAGCCAAGTCGCGTAGCATGTTCAGCGTAGTTGGAACTCATTCCAGTCTTTTATCTGGCGATTTTCTGGCAGTTTTCTAAAATGGCGGATACAGCGGAGCAGTGATGGATCGGCAAATTGAAACGGAAACACCAGTAAAATGGCTTATAGTAGTAGACGGATACTTACGTTGCAGTACTATAACAGTCTAAACTCACAACTGTGTAAAACGAACGAACAAGTCAGTACAACTCAAAATCAACGAAATCTCAAAGAAGAAAATAACAGATATCACCGGTATGGGTTTTCGCACACCGCACACCCTGGGCCGGATCGAAAAAATTTCAACGCGAAAGACACGACAGGATGTGTGTGCGACGCGATTCTAGACTAGGGGTGTGCGGATTAGGAAGGTGAGGCTGTGGGGCGAAAAATGGGATTTTTGGGATTTCGGGGTTTGGCGCTAGTTGGGGCGCTGGAAATGTGGTGGTGTATTCTAGGGGTGTAGGTGAGCAGATGTGGGCTTTTTTGGAGTTTCAATGGGCACTCTGGTCGTTATTGTTGCACCTTGGCACTGCGCCTTGTCGGAACAAAGAGGCGTAGCCTGCAGGACGTCCCGAACACGCTGGGTTGTGTGCAGGGAGCCAGCCTGGTGTGTATGCTGCGTGAAATCGACGCGCTCCTGCAGTCAATTAGACTTCCCGATTTGGTTCGGAGCGATCGCCTGAAGATAAGGGAGGGTGAAGGAAGAATTGAGGTAGCAGTAGCACAAGAAGCCACAGGCTACTTTCTCGTTGCTTTCTCGTTGCTTTTCTTTACTTTTCTTTACCTTTCGTTACTTTTCTTTCTTTCCTTCGCGTTTGCATTTTTCTCCATTTTCGCAATTTTCACTTGGCACAGCTCTACATGTACGTTTTTCTTGGTTATGTCTGCACTCTCAATTCACTAATCAGTCCATCCTAGTTGATTCAATTCCTTTCTAATCTCATCCTCCTTCTTTATTTTCGACACCTGCGTATCTTCCAACGGCTCGCCTACCGCCTGCTTCATCTTCAACGTTTCAATGGCCCTCAACTTTTTGAGCAACGATCTGATTTTCTTCTCCTCAAGCGACGTTACCCCTCCGACAACGGTGCCTCCACCAAACTCAGTACCATTAGCCTGGGTAGAAGCCTGGGCCGGTACCGGAGATGGAGCCGGCGTCGATTCTGGGGTAGCTGATTTTTCATCTTGCTGCTGTTTCTTGGCCTCTCTCTTCTTCCTGTTCTTGGCAGCGCTCTTGCTTTCTGGCTGAGCAGGAGCAGGAGCTCCAGGCACAAGCCCGGGCGGAGCACCAGGGACATTTCTTCTCGCACCAGACCCAAACGACGACTCCATTTCCTTCTGATACAACGTCGTTCTCAACGTCGAAGTACCCGAGTTTCTAGCATGTGGAGGTCTGTAAGCGCCCGCAGGCTTGGCAGCAGCCTGGGCTAGTTGAGCAGCTCTTTTCGCAGTATACTCTTTGGTAGATTCGTGCGCGGGAGGTGCTTCTTCTAATTGACGTAAAGGTGGGAACGATTCGATTTTTTGAGGTTTCCAGGATATGGAAAGAAGCTCCTGGTACTCGTTCAAATATATCAACTTCCCACTGGCATGCCAAACCTTGCACCCATTGTCAACTCTCAATCTTGGCGACGTGGTCGCAGTAAGGATGAATCTTCCACAAGGCGACCATTCACACACAGATGTGTTAGAAGCTTCAAACAGCGAGATCTTCTTGAACTTGTTCTGGCGATCATAAACATCAACGGTTCCTTGCAAATTTCCAAATCCAGCCACAAGAACAAACCGGGCATGAGGACTGTACAAGATGGTATTACGAGGAGCCGTGGGCAACGAATGGATGGCATTTCCTCTTGCATCGAAAAAGGTGGTCTCGGCAGGCATGTAGCCATATATCACCGCGAATTCTCGTGCCGACGGCGACCAGGTGATGTCATGAATAGGACCCTCTCTTTTCAAGTCGATTCTCGAATCGTAAGATCCAGCAATTCCGAGTAGGTACAAGTTGGTTTCACCATAATACGACTGGTTGGAAGTATCGTGGTCTGTAGATGCCAATGCGAGTAATGCGGTTCCTAGTGAGTTCCATTTGAGCTGGCACCTTTCGGCCTTGAAGAAATTTTTCTGGCATATGGGCTGGCCAAAGTTGGGAATATTGTAGATGGAAACATTAGCTGGCTTGCCAGATTTTTCTGGAATGAAGATGGCAATCGACGGGTTCAAGCCAGGACTGATCTGGAAGTTTTGGAACGGACTACTGGGGTCGGAAACCTTGTACTTGTAGGTTGGCTGGTTGACGTTGATTTCGGCATCAACGTTGGAAACGTCAAACAAAAAGATTTCCTTGTTGTTGACGTTTTTCGCAAACAAATTCTCGTCTTGGGTGAACTGGGGTTTCCAACCGGCCTGGTTTTTGTTCGACCACTCACAAACAAACTTGTTGGCCTTGATACTGAACACCTTGACATTCTTGGTCCATACTCCACTGTCACGGTCAAGCAAGACCGGCTTCGTCCAAAGACATATATAAGTTCCGTTGGGAGAAAAATGCAAATCAAACGTTTCTGCAATGTTTATTCTTGTTTCGAGTGGGGCTTCAGCCGTAGTTTTCACCACCACCACCTCATGGGGCTGCGTGTATGCAAAATATTCTCCGTTTGCAGAGTACAAGGCACACCGACACTCAACGGTGGGTTTGGGAAACGTCGTTATCTCCTGGTAGTCTTGTATTAAGTCAATTGACCGCGGTTGGCGACCTGGGTTAGTATTGATGAACATGGTAGAAGGGAACGAAAAAACACGATTTGAAACAAAATCCGCGGACCACAGTAATCCAGACCGTGCGTGGAAGCTAAGGTTTGCTTGATCGCGTTTCGAACTAGGTTTCAACACGGGAACTGGCGGTGGAATATCTGCAAAAGTTGCTTTGCAAGCGTCGATAGTTTTGCAAATGTTTTTTTATGATGAAGCAAAACCACAGTCACAGACTGGTAGAGACCGAAGCTTCCCGTGCGTTCTCGCGTCTTCTTCTATACTTACAAAAAAACTGCGTGCTGGCAGACATCTTTATCGTTCTTTAACGGCAATGGTTTTGCAGAGAAAAAAACCGTCGACAGGCGCACGTGACCGGGCAGTGGTGAAAAGAATGAAGAGTGTAAAAATTGTATGAATTTAATATGAAAAATGTAGGTAGACATATCTACTTCGTAACCTCTCCAAACAGATAGTGGCCGGTTTCGTTGGCGTGCCGAGAGGCCCCGGTTTCACCTACCAAAATCTTGTAACATTCCAAGCATCGCACCCGGAAAGTTGTCGTATTGGTGGTGTAATTTTGGGTTTGGAGCTTCTTGCACAAGTCATAGACACCGGTTTCGACCTTTTGTTCTAGTGGAGAGTCTATGGTAAATTTGCAAACGTCATCGGGCCGATGTTGCAGAGTAAGCACCTTGTTCAAGGCAACAACGTCGTAGTGTACTCCCAGGTAAACCAAGTAAATCGAGTACTCCGGCTTCGGGGCTCCGTCAGATTCGTCCTGAAACCGAATGATGCTGCCCAGTTCAATATCGATGCAATTGATCTTTATTTGGAAATGTTTAGCAAGAATGCCTAGTTCGATGGCTCCACCCCAAGCATTTTTCGTTTGTATCCATTCGATGTATTTGTCGACAGGGCGGCCAAGAACTAGTTCGTCGTACTGTAGCGGGTCAGCAGCCAACGCACCAGCAATGATTTTTCGTAATTTTGGCGGAGGACAAGTGCCGTGAGGTTTGTAGGAATCTGGTCCGTAGATGCAGTAAGCCAAGGCATTGAACATACAGGAGTTGTCATCAGGAATGTTGCGTAGTATGAGGTGCTCCGGCGACAAAAATACCGACGGAATTGACGGTTCTGATGGGTTGGTGGTGGCGGTGGGGGTGGAAGGTTCAGTGGAGACAGCGTCAGTAACACCAGAATTGGCGTCCAATTTCGCCCCAGAATCCTTTGTGGTGCGGAAACTAACGAGCAACAGGTCACCGTTCTTTATACCAACCTTTTCGAGCGGCAAGTGGTGGTTGGTGAGATCCACCAGTCTCGGAGGGAAGCCCTGTTTGATGGAATCTACATCGTTTTGCGGGGACGAATTAAGTTTTTGTGAATTTTTTATGGCCCGCAACAACCCAGCAACATCCACGGAGTCGTTATCTAGGGTTATAATGTCGTTTCCAGAACTTGATCGTACTCGAAGTCTCATACTTGAGATGAGAAATGAGCGGGAGTGCACACGAGAAAAGAAGGGAAGAACGGAAACCGAAAGAGGCGAAAAACCGAATACCGAACTAAAGGTCTTTGAATGTTTAGAATCAAAGAATGCTGAATCGAAGAATCCTGAATGCAATTCCTCATTGCACATTCTTTCTTCCAGCTACTTCCTCTTCCCACTTCCTCCTTCTTTGCTTCCTCCACACTCTCTCTTATACTCACTTTCTACCCTTTCTACTCCTCCATTTCGTCCGCAGGTTGCACAGTGAGTATCTCGTCCAATGTCTTGTTTTTCTGGGCCTTCAAAGCGTCCAATTCCGCAGCATTTTCCTTGTTGGCTGCTTCCAATTGCTTGTATTTTTCCACCGACTCGGTGAACTTTTCCATATTGAGTCCAGCAGCTGCCTCCGCTTCTAGATTGGTGTACGGTCTGCTGCGAAGTTCCTTTGCTCGACGCTTGTGGACTTTACTTTTGGTATGGCGATCCAATGCCGGTTGAGTTTCACAGTATTTCGCGCATTCTATGCAATAATATTGTCCCAAACCTGGCTTGGTTTCGTCTAAAGGTTGGTTTTTCAACCTTCTTATTGAGTCTGCGGACGAAAGGTCATTGTATATAAGATCGAGATCTCTCGTTCTCCGCTTAGTTTTGTACCTCTTAACACTGTAGCGACCCATTATGGAGAATACCACGATGCGATGAGCATCGCTAAATCTGGCAAGAACTGCATATAGCCCAGGAATTTTCACGGTCACGGCGCACGTGATGCGCGATTTTGTGTCACCATTCGCATGACAAACTTTTCCTTCAAAAAAGTGCGCTAACTAGTTACGAACTACATCAAGGGTATGTTGAAAACAACACAAAATGGACTTTTACAGTCAAAATAAAAGGAAAACTTAGTCAAGTGGCTACGCTGAACACATATCCGGCTTCAGATTTTCGTTTGCTCTCTTCCTGACTAATTGGTGGCGACCCGCCCAATTAGTAATCACTATAAAAAGCGACTTTCCCAAATTTCCCAACTTTATACTAACATTCAGAAAATGGCGAGAAGACCAGCTAGATGTTACAGATACTGTAAGAACAAACCATACCCAAAGTCTAGATACAACAGAGCTGTCCCAGACGCCAAGATCAGAATCTACGATTTGGGTCGTAAGAAGGCTTCTGTCGATGAGTTCCCCTTGTGTATCCACTTGGTTTCTAACGAGTTGGAACAGTTGTCTTCCGAGGCTTTGGAAGCTGCCCGTATCTGTGCTAACAAGTACGTTACCAAGGTTTCCGGTAGAGATTCTTTCCACTTGAGAGTCAGAGTCCACCCCTTCCATGTTTTGCGTATCAACAAGATGTTGTCGTGTGCCGGTGCTGATAGATTGCAACAAGGTATGAGAGGTGCCTGGGGTAAGCCCCACGGTTTGGCTGCCAGAGTTGCCATTGGTCAAATTATCATGTCTGCCAGAACCAAGGACTCCAACAAGGATGTTGTTATCGAGGGTTTGAGAAGAGCCAGATACAAGTTCCCAGGTCAGCAGAAGATTATTATCTCCAAGAAGTGGGGTTTCACTCCTCTTAACAGAGATGAGTACATTGCCAAGAAGACCAACGGTGAGGTTAAGGACGATGGTGCCTACGTCAAGTTTTTGACTAAGAAGGGTCCATTGGAGGAGAACTTGAGACAGTTCCCCGACTACCACTACGAGGCTTAGGTTAGATAGTAATCGATGTACTTGGAAACAGTAAAGTATAGGCTAAACTTTTCGCCCCTGTGTGCACACCCGCGACCCTCGTGTTTCGTCGCGTTGTCAAATTCTTGTCAAATTCTTTCTTCACCAATGTCATTCTCCAATAAAGAAAACCCAAAAACTCTCGTTTTGTTCGATGTCGACGGCACCTTGACCCCTGCCAGATTGACCATCTCGGAGGAAATGAAGCAAACCTTGGAAAAATTGAGAAGAAAAGTCGTGGTTGGTTTCGTCGGTGGTTCGGACTTTTCCAAACAAGTCGAACAATTGGGTCCTAATATTTTGACCGAGTTCGACTACTGTTTCTCGGAGAACGGGTTGACCGCCTACAAGCTCGGCGAGAAGTTGGCTTCGCAATCGTTCATCAACTGGATTGGCGAGGAAAAATACAACAAGTTGGCCAAGTTCATCTTGAGATATTTGAGTGATATCGATCTTCCAGTTAGAAGAGGAACTTTCATCGAGTTCAGAAACGGTATGATCAACGTTTCGCCCGTGGGAAGAAACGCGTCCACCCAGGAAAGAAACGATTTCGAGGCGTACGACAAGATCCACAACGTTCGTTCCACCATGGTGAACGCGTTGAAGAAAGAGTTTCCCGACTTGGGATTGACTTATTCCATTGGAGGACAAATTTCGTTTGACGTTTTCCCTGCTGGATGGGACAAGACCTACTGCTTGCAGCACGTTGAAGACGAAGGGTTCACTGAGATCCACTTTTTCGGTGACAAGTCTTACGAGGGAGGTAACGACTACGAGATCTACAACGACAAGAGAACCATTGGCCATGCCGTCAACAGCCCCGACGACACCATCAAGATCTTGACCGAGTTGTTCAAATTGTAGTTCATATATACAGATAATAGAGACAAGTACTCACTGCGTAAAGATGGCACTGCTTTCCTGGCCGGCCCGGATGGCCTGTCCAGCCTGAAGTTGCAACCGTCTGGTGGTGAGCTCGCTGAACCGCTTGGCAAGAGCCTCGGCCTGGCTTCTTCTGTCGGCTCCTGCCACCTCTTCTGGCTCAACCAACAGTGGTAAAATCGTAGGTTTGCTGGACCTGATTCGCTTTCCATTTCCAAGCTGGCCGAACTCGTTATCTCCAAAAGCCAACACATCTTTCCCGTCGCCAATATTGTCCAAAGTTACGAACGTATGAGTCGCACCCACACTGACATCTTTGATGCCGATGCCCACCACCTCGTTCTCTGCCTCGTCGAATTCTGTCAAAGTTCCCACCACTTTAACCGACTGTGGAACGGAGCAGATATGCATAAACCGGTTGATACCAAGCTGGCCCTTGACGCCGTCCCCAAAAGCCAATAAATGGACATTTCCGTCGCCATTGACCTGAGCAAAAGAGGTGTTTCCATCGGCAAACACTTTGGTCACCTTGCCCCCTTTCAACATAGACTTTGACATCCCGATCGGGGCAGGTATAGGCTGAAGTTCGGATTGGTAGGACGTCTCTTTACCACACTGGCCATGGTTATTCTTGCCCCATGTCAAGATGGTACCTGTTGAGTCGACGGCTACATTGTGGAAATCACCAGCAGCAATGCTCGTGAAGCGGCGCGGGCTCAAGATGGCCTTTTTCTTCTTGTGGATAACCTCGTTGTTCAAAAGAGGCATCTCTTTAGTCTCGAAAAGTGCCATACTGGCCCTGTCCTTGGCAAATGGAGAAAGAGACGGAAGTCCAAATTGGCCGTAGTTGCCAGCGGATTCGGTAGCCCCGACGTACAACCGGCCCTTGTTCGTGAGAGCAAGCAAATGGCACTTGCCGAAACATACATCGGCGATTTTTTCACCACTGGCGAGCGAGTCGAACCTGAGATAATTGAAGTTCTGCTTCACCGTCAACCCCAACCAGTTTCTGGTGGCCTGTGGCTGGAACTCCACTCGGGAATCCGCTCGTGGTGTGTAAGCAACTTTGCCCTTGGTGGTTAGAAAGTAGATAAAATTGTCCGAAATGTGACATTTGGTTGCGGTGAAGGGCATCCTGGTCGATTGCGGAGCATCCATTCCCGGACCCCATTGGTAGAGCTTGCCATTGCTGATCACTGCCGCATAATCCTTGGTCACCGAAACATCGTCTACCTTCATTCCGTCGAAAAATGGTATCCTGGTGGGCAATCGGCGGTTATTGATGGCTCCGAACATATAGATTCCAGGCTCACTCGAGGGCTTGATTCCAGCCACAAACTCGTCCGTGAGCTGCTGCTCAACCTTCTCTGTGAGGTACTTGGCGCTCTTTCTGTTTGGAGGCTCGGGGCCAGCCGTATCTTCAATCTCGTACCAGTAGCCGTGCAACAAACTATTTTTCAAGTACTCATAGTTCATGAACACCTGGTGTCCTCCGATCGCCAACACGAGCAAGGCAATACCCAAACCCACCCCCTTCATTCTCTCATTGAATTCAAATCGTTTTTTGTTTTGACTCACCAATTTTTCCTGTTCTTCTCGAGCAATCAACAGGAATTGGTACTTGTAGTCGGCCGAATTCGGGTCCAAATCCTTCAAGCGAGGATCACCAGCAACCTTCGCGTGTATATCACCCAAGCGCTCGTGCAAATCGTTGGTATTGGACTCCAAAATGGGCTTTTCAGTTCCGGCTATCTCATCTACACTGCTGAAATTGTGTCCAAACAGGTACTCTTTCTTGCTCTTGTTGAACAGATCTATGTCTGTCTTGTGGAGCCTGACACCAGTGCGGTGGAAACCACGCTGGAACACCCTACGAGCTCCGTAAACCACTAACCGCATAGTTGTAGGAAATAGATCAGTGAATTTTGGAACTCACTGATGCGGCAATGGCACCCGTGCACCACCGCATTATCATGAATACTTGTCGCGAAAGATTACCAGCAAGAGTCTTTATTAGTGATAGAAATGTGGCGGCCAGGCGTCAGACTGTTGTCCAGCATTACCAAATTTGACACCAAGAAGTTTGTGGTATCACTCAAGAATGGCGGGTTTACTCCTGAACAAGCCGAAACGGCTGTAAATATCGTTAATCGAGCTGTCAATGACGGCATTTATGCCATCACCAAGAACCTTGTGAACAAGGAAACGTTGTCGTCGACGGCGTACCAGCAAAAAGTGGACTTTGCCAAGCTCAAGGGAGAATTGCAGACCATGGACAAGTCGGAATTTAACAATTTGAAGAAGGAACAAGAGAATTTACGAACCGACTTGACCAATTTAAAGAACAGATTAAAGGAAGAAATCACCCGAAGTCAAGCGGGGGTTCGCCTCGACTTGAATTTGGAAAAGGGGAGAATAAGAGAAGAGAGTTCGATCCACGAACTGAAAATCGAAGATACATATACCAGAATTGACGAGGAGATCGCCAACATGCAGATGCAAATCAAATCTGTGAAGACTCAGGTGATGCAATGGCTTATCGGAGTGTCGTCGGGTACGTTTGCGTTGTTGTTGGCGTTTGTTCGGTTTTTCGGATGACCACCAGCTAAACTACTGCAAATGCTACAAGATTACCACATTACTACAGTGCTACAAGATTACTACAGTGCTACAAGATTACTACAGTGCTACAAGATTACTACAGTGCTACAAGATTACTCCAAGTGCTACAATAGCACTACACTTGCTACGAATACAATGCTACTATTGCTACTATTGCTACTATTGCTATTTCTACCTTTACTCTTTGCTACTCTATTCGCTACTCTAGTCGCACTATTCGCTCCTTCCTCTCTGCAGGCACCGCGTTTTCCTGTCTTCGTGTCTTCGTGTCTGTCGTCCAATTTTCAGCCATGAACTCACTCTACAACCATGGAATCAAGCAGACAAAGCTCTTGTCCAAGGAATTGGCCACTTTTGAATCCAACATCTCCACTTCGCCGTTGTCTTTACAAGGCTCCATCACAACGTCATTGACTGCGTTCCGAAAAACTATTAAAGAATACGGTGATTTGGTTGCACAAGCACCTTCCGACGAGCACTTGACAAAGCACGAAGCCAGGCTTGAAAAGTTCAACAAAGACCTCCAAGAATTTACTCAGAAGTTCGACAATTTGAAACTTCAACGAGAAAACTTACGTCATGAAGCGAACACCCAAGAACTTATGGGCCGCCGACATGCCGGTAATACTTCAGAAAACCCATACGAGGCCGCAGAGAATGTCCAACTGCCAATGATGTACCATGAAGGATTGGCCAAGGAACATTCGTCGTTGCAAAGAGGAAGCCAGCAATTGGATCAAATATTGGAAATGGGACAACAGGCATTCGAAGACATCGTGGGCCAAAATGAAACGTTACAGCGAGTAAAGGCGAAATTCGAAGACAGTTTGGTAACGCTTGGCGTCAGCAGAGGGACAATTCGCACCATTGAAAAGCGGGCTAGGCAAGACAAATGGATCTTTTGGGCCGGGGTAGTATTGCTTTTCGTATGCTTTTGGTATATTTTGAAGTGGTTCAGATAATGCCAGATCTCCACTAATCGGCTTAGACCCTGATTTGAGCCGCAACAAGAGCAATTGCTAAACGAGGTTTGCATACCAAGTCACCTGGCAGTAGAGCCGATTTCGCAGCTACGTCTTTTGATCCAGGTTCTGCCTTGACATTGTCAATTTCACACGACACTCAAATCAAACTATCATCCATATCGTTCTTGCTCATCAGCTCCGGCCGGCTTCGGCCCTTTACTGGGCCATTTTCGGCTCGTCAACGGCCACCGACTCCTTCGTTGTCCCACCACCAAGCCGAATCTCCGCCTTTCGTCCTGAACCAGCAAACGGTGGTGCTGCACCTGTCGGGCCTTCTACTGTTTACCCAATGGAGCAACACAACGGGGCTTTCGGACCTTACCCAGCGGGGACAAGTGGGAGGTAGGTTATACTGACTTCCTATTTAGGCAAGCGAATCGTCGTGGTTGGTGCGGCTCGAGTGAACAAAAGTGCCTAATTAGGCAGTGTTATTGCATGCGCAGTGTCATGGCTGCAAAGGGTTGATCAAACCCTGCAAGTATATAATCCATGAGAGATGAAATCAAATGGTTAATCAAGTTTTAGTTCTGCCATTTGTATTTTCTACTCCCTGGAGTTTTCGGTTTTTTCGTTGATCCACTTCATTCCTTCCTGCTTGACTTATACGGCAATTTCGTGCCATCATTTCGTGGGGTCTAAAAATGAAGCTTTCCCCTTATGTTTTAGTTGCGGTGGTCCTCAGCATACCAGGACCGTCGTCGGCGTATCCCGTTGACAGAGACTCTGTTGCAAAGAGACAGCAAGAATCTGCGGTTGAATTTCCTACCGTTGACCTAGATCGTAGAGGGTTGTTCAGCTGGATTCTGAACTTGGTTGATGACGATTCCCAGGCTGCGGCTCCAGCGACTGCTGCAGCGGCTGCTCCAACAGCTACCACTGTTGCTGCGCAAGCAGTTGCGCCAGTTGCAACGGCATCTGCTGCCCCAGCCGCGGCAACTTCTGCATCCAGTGGTGGCTTTGGTTCGTTTCTTTCCGGACTTTTCGGCGGAGGCTCGTCCACCGCGACCGCTTCAACGGCTGCTGCTGCTGCTCCTGTTTCGTCGGCTGCTGCTGCTGCATCTCCTGCTGCCGCTGCCGCTCCTGCTTCTTCATCCAGTTCTGGTGGTCTTTTGGGCTTCTTTTCCAATCTTTTTGGCGGAAGCAGTAGTTCCTCGCCAACTACGTCAACCACCAGCGCTCCAGCTAGCTCTGTGGCCAGTTCGGTTGCGGCTTCGTCTGCTCAAATTCCTGCTGCCATTGCTTCGGCAGCCTCGATTGGCTCTGGCGCCAGCTCTGCTAGTTCGGCTGGCCCCGCCGCTTCGGGCACTTATACCAATCTTCCTGGATTTGACGACAATCCCAGCTCGTCTCCCACAGAAGCCAGCTATTCCGGATCCAGAAGTGCCAATGTCAGGGCGGCAAGTTCAGCCAAGGGTATCTCGTACTCGCCATACACCAAGAGCGGATCATGTAAAACTGCCTCTGAGGTGAAGAGCGACATTGCCGAGTTGTCTTCTTATTCCCTCATTAGATTATACAGTGTCGACTGCAGCGGGATCCAGAATGTGCTCGCAGCCATGTCTTCGTCGCAACAGTTGTTCTTGGGTGTGTGGCCCATTGACCTGAGCTCGGTGCAAAGCGACTTGCAAAGCGCCAAGCAGCAGGTCCAGACGTCTTCGAGAGGCTGGAGTGCTGTGCACACCATTGCAATTGGAAACGAACAGGTGAACTCGGGCCAAGGAACCGTTCAACAGGTGACTTCGGGAGTTCAAACTGCCCGTTCATGGCTCAAACAAAATGCTCCCAGCTACAATGGTTACGTTGTAACCGTCGATACCCTCGTTGCTGTTGTTGCCAATCCTTCTCTTTGCGATGTTTCCGACTACTTGGCCGTCAACTCTCACCCATACTGGGATGGAGGTGTGCAGCCTTCCAACTCGGGACCATGGCTTCAGAACCAAATATCCAACTTGAAGAAGGCGTGCGGAAATTCCAAGAGTATTCTTATCACGGAAACGGGCTGGCCCACCGAGGGGTCTGCTTATGGCCAGTGCCAACCTTCGGTCTCCAACCAGCTCGCTGCCATCAAAAGTATCAACAGTGTGTTGGCCGACCAAGTATTTATGTTCACCACCTTCAACGACTACTGGAAAGACGGTGGTGCCTACGGAGTGGAAAAGTACTGGGGAATCTACGGAGACCCCAGTGCTTGATAGATGTTATACCATGTAAAATAATGAATGTTCGCCAAAGAATGAAGAAAAAAATTGAAAGAAAAAATTGGAAATAGAAACAATTGCGTGTAACTATCCTTCACTGTCACTTCTTCCACTTCTTTCACTTGCTTCACTTGTCGATGTTTCACTTTCACTTCACTTGTCGTTCTTTTACCTTACCTTTACCTTACCTCTTCCTCTCGTCCTGCACCTCCCGTCGCACCATTTTTCATCTTCCAGTCGCATACAAAACAACATGTCCGGCGAACGAGAACGGCGAAAATTAAGCCATAGACTTCAGCCTATCTTCGATGGCATCTATTTGTTGAAGGACGACGAGGGCATTCCCATCCTGGAGACGTTTCAACGGCTTCCTTTGAGAACCGGAACCGACTACTACAAGATTATCTTGAATCCAGTGTCTCTTCATGGTGTTGGGAGATCGATAAAAAACAGCGCCTACAAGACAGCACAGGAGTTTGTGAGCCAGCTCGCTCAGATATCGTGGAATGCTAGGTTGTACAACATGAAGGGTTCGAAAATATATCAACATGCAATGATCTTGAATGAGTACATTTTGGACAAGGTAATTCCCAAATTGAACGCCGACAAACTGGTGGAGGTTTTCTACCCGGATTTGGGTCCGCTTCCGGAGGACGAAGACTTCCCCATGGAACTGGTTGGGAAGTTGTCTACTCCGTTGAAAAGTGAAGACGAAGAGGAGGATGAAGACGATGACTACGACGACTACTCCGCCATCAATACCCCACCCCAGCGGCTGAACCGCAGCCATATGGCCAGCAGAGCAAGTAGCTACGGCGCCGGTGGCAACAAGAAACTCGAATCTGGAATAAGAAGGGGCAGACCGCCAATCATCGACCGTCCGTATGAGACCAGAATCAAGCTTATCTTGAAACACTTTAAGAAATTGCGTCACCCGAACGATCCAAACCACCCGTTGACGACCCACCTCGAGAGATTGCCGGACCCGCGTATGGAACCAAACTACTACCTGATGATCAAAAACCCCATCTGCTTGAACGACATCAGGACCAAGGTCAGAACCAGAAAGTACCACAATGTAGATGAGTTTCTTGCCGACTTGTCGCTTATGTTTCAAAACGTCAAGTTCTACTATACCAGCAACCAGCTCTCCCCGGTGTACCAGGATTGTCTTCTTTTGGAAGCGGAAGCCAACAACATCATCAACGCCGAGCTCATGAGACCGGAAAAGGACCTCTTGGTGTCCAACACTCCAGGCGGCGACGGAATCATCCGTGTGCCTTTGGACTCCATCGAGGTCAATGGCCGTACCTACAAGATTGGCGACTGGGTTCTCGTGAATAACCCCACCGAGCCTTTAAAACCAACCGTGGGCCAGATTTTCAGACTTTGGTCCACCGAGGACGGCACCAAGTATACCAATGTATGCTGGTATTACCGGCCGGAGCAAACGTGCCACAGGCACGATCGGCTTTTCTTCGAAAACGAAGTGTGCAAGACTGGCCAGTATCGCGACCACTTGGCGTCGGAGATCTTGGGGCCATGCTACGTTATTTTTTTGACCCGGCACCAAAAGGGCGACTTGCCGGCGTCGGTGGTTCCCGAAGGCATGCCGTGGTTTATTTGCGAGTTCAGATACAATGAAAATTCGCATGTGTTCAACAGGATCAGAACCTGGAAAGCGTGCTTGCCGGATGAGATCAGAGACCAGCCGGAGTTGCCGTTGATTCCTCTCAACGAGCCTCGTAAACTCATCAAGTTTGAATCTCCCATCAAGCACACCTTGCCGTCCGATGCCACCCCAAACATGGCCATTCCCGAGCCCACGCCGGGGCCCGATGCGAATGCCCCTCCGATTATGGGTCTGGTATTTTTGCGTGAGCCAGTCGAAGACGATGAGCTTGGACAGTACTCCACCAGTCCTAATGTCGCCGAAGCACCAGAATACGATGCCGACGGTAGAAAAGCGTACATTTTCACGCCGGTTCTGCAGATGAAAATGACCGGCGGCGCATACCCAACGCAGTCCAACAGCGGCATCAGCACCCCGGTGCCCGTGAGCCACGACTACAACGACATGGACCGGTCGTACAGCTCCAGTGTTTCTCGGTACAACCAGAACATCCAGCAGCAGAGCCAAATGCTCCAAACACAGCAACGGACGGTGCACCGTATTGGAACCGGCGATGTCAGGCGGCCGGCGGTGGCTACCACCAGTGCGTTCCCGGGGCCGCTGCAGTCGACCCTTTCGGTGCACAATGCCAGCCCGGCCTACTCCAACTTGCTCTCTGGCGGAGTGCTAAGCTACGCTATGAACGACGAGGACAATTCTCTCAGCGCTGCGGGTGCCGTCAATTCCAAGAAGAGAAAAGTGGCTCCTGGCGAGTTTGGCGATGCCGAAGGTGAGGAAACCCAAGACATTGTGTGGTATCGGTCTCCGCCATTGATGGTTGGGCAGCGAATCATTACCGCCAATGGCGTGAACCTTGGCCATTCAGCACAGTATTTGGCATGGAAGGCGAACGCAGAGACCAAGATATAGATGTATATTAACTAAATGCTTCAGACATCAGATAATGTAAAAGATAACGCTCGCGATGCAGCTTGATGCGACTTTGACAGGCGCGAATCGCACATTGCATGTCCGCTCCGAAGTCCACCATGTTTGCCGAGTTCCACGACCATGTTCGGAATCTGAAGCGCATTATAGCACTTGTGGGAGCTGGACTATCGGCATCTTCGGGGCTACCGACTTTCCGAGGTACTCAAGGACTTTGGAAAAATTTCAATATGATCGACTTGGCGACTCCAGATTCGTTTTATATAGATCCCGGGTTGGTTTGGCAATTTTATTCGTGGAGACGGCAGCTAGCACTCAACGCCGAGCCCAATAACGGCCACAGGGCGCTAGCCAAGCTTTCGCATATCCACAAAGACTTCATTACAATCACTCAAAATGTCGATGGCTTGCTGGCTCGAGCCAACCATAATCCTGAACGACTATTAGAATTGCACGGATCACTTTTTGATCTCAAATGTACCGGGTTCACCTGCAATTACACCGACCATGAAAATTTCCACCATCCTCTAACCCCACAATTGGCAGGAACCGAACAAGAAAAAGAGGATAGTGTTGGATCCCCAAAATTTACTCCGGTAAAACAACTTACGGAAAAAGATCTTCCATGTTGTCCCGTGTGCGGTGAATTGCTTCGACCTGGAGTAGTTTGGTTTGGCGAGTCGCTTCCATTGATAACCATCGACACAATTGACAATTTTCTTCAGCAGGGAAAAGTCGATTTGATTCTCGTAATAGGTACCAGTGGAACCGTCTATCCTGCCAACAGCTACGTTGAAAGAGTGCGCCTACAGGGCGGAAAGGTTGCCATATTTAATACCGATATCGATGAGGACATTTTGCAGGGAAAACAGAAGGATACTTGGGGGTTCAAAGGAGACGCAGCCGAGCTCCTCCCACTAGCACTAGAACCGTTAATAGGGACGATTGAATGAGGAGAGAGAGGAAGTAGAGAAGAAGAAAGTAAAAGATAGAAGTACTCTGAGAATATGAAAATCAAGTAAAGGTTATGAGAGGTCAATGGGCAGAAGATATAGAGAATTAAAAGGTGAGCTTATCATATTTTAAGGAATTATTTGTTGTTTTACCTATACGGGTTTTAGAAAATTATTTAGAGGATTATTTAGAGAATAACCTTTGTATGAGGAAATCAATGGATAATTATATAAAAAATTAGTGGAGAATTTTATGGTGAAGTTGTATGAAGTCGCTACTAAGTATTATTAGTGCATAATACGATTATAGTATAATAAAGTGCATATTTCACTACACCATGTATGTGGATGTGTATTGCCAGTCTATGGCAGTGTCTATACCCGACTACTCGATTTTTTCATCGTCCTGGAATGACCGGGTTTCTTCACAAGCCAACGACAAGAACGACTCAATTGACGAAAACGACGTTTGCAACTCGCAATCCGAACCCAGATCGGCGCCCACAGATACCTTTCTCCGTTTTATATGGTTATATTCGGAATCTATAGACGCCAATGTAGGAATTGAAGAAGTGGACCGAGTGGATGGTCTATAATATGGGTTCCCAACGGTACTCTTTTTCAGTTTCGAAGTATGTCTGCGATGCAACAAACGCGACAGCGACGATTCTATGGGCTCCAATATCAACTTTGTTGGTTGTAACGGAGGAGAACAAGAGTCAGAATATATTGAAGATGCAAGGTCCGCAGCCCGCTGCGGATAGATGGGGAAGGAAGGTTCCGACTCGAGTAAAGGAGAGCTCAAAGTGACCTGGGAGTGAGAGCTTTTCAACGAAGGACACTGCTCACATTGATGGTAAGATTCCATATAACGAGGTTCGAACTCATCAAGAAACTGTTCGATATTCATAATGAAGGAAAGCAGAATTAAAATGCAAGGCCGAAAAGACAACGAAAAGAACAGGATTCTATCCCCCTATAAATATGCCTCGACACAAAACCACCACAGTCCCCGCTACTCCTTGCGGAGGTGCATATAGTTTTACGATGCCATATGCACATTGAAATTCTCACTCGGGTGGAATATAGGGCGCATCCGTGCACCCGGCCATCAGATCAGTCCCGAATCGGAATAATTGCTGCAGCACGTCGAGGTGCGGCCGGGTATAGTAACCCCTTTTCCGGCCAGCGCAGCCAGCGCAGCCAGCGTTAGAGGCCAGATATTGGAGTTGCGAAGGGTTCAAGGGGCCAATTGGGTCCGGTGGATAGTCTAGACCCAACCAGACCCACACAATGGTTGCCAGGTGGTGTGTAACAAGGATGTTCTATTATCATAATAGTGGTATTGTCCCCTATTGTCATCCTGTCGGCGTCCTGCAGAGTACATCGACAATGTGCGTCTACCTGGACCAAATTTGGGATGCTAGGACAGGCTTTAACGGCGCCTTTGGTTATGAAACGTTCCGCCTTGTGATGAGCTCTGGGCGAAAAGTGTCAATTTTTTTCAGGTTTCTGGTGCGTCAGCAATTGGATGAGGCGTGCGTTGGGGTAGTGCTGGGGTAGCAAATGCGGTGGATTATCGTTTACAAACCGTCCTTTGTCTGATTTTTTTTTCGTGCGAATATTTTTTTTGGGAGGTGTTAATCCGCTTCTGATTACCGCGATGAAAGTAGAAGGTAGGAGGAATAGAATTGGAAGATGGAAGAATTGAAGAATTGAAGAATGGAGAATGGAGAATGGAGAATGGAGAATGGAGAATGGAGAATGGAGAATTGAAGAATTGGCAAAGATATTCTACTGTCTCGTGTTCTACTCTCTCATGTTCTCTGTCTTTGGTATACTGTATTCTGACTTCAGTCTGGCCCTTGGCACTCCGAGTCTGGACCGGGTGGCTGATCGTTTCACGATAGTGGGTGCCGATGCAGGATTTTGCCGTTCGCGGCGGTGGGTGCAAATTCACCATAAACTACCGAGACATAAGGTTTGACAAGAGAATACGAAGCCACAAGATCAGAGGGTCCTGCTGCAGTGGCAGTGTGGCAGTGTGGCAGCGGGTGCATTGATTTGTCTTGCACATGTTGGTACCTTTATTATCTTCCTTATGTGCCATATCTTTCGTTCCCTCATATCTTCTCCATTCTCTCTTATCACGCCATGAATGCGTCGCCGTTGCGCCGTTGCTTGCGCCGTTGCGCCCGTGCGTTGCGCTGTGCGCTGTGCTGGTTGCGCCATCTCCTGCCATGCCTGCGGAGCGCCTAAGGCTGTCGACACCACGGGCATGGTGCACGGATGCGGGCTCGGCCGAGAGCCCGGCAGCCACGCCCGCGACAGCGACGCCCGCGCGACGTCCACGGCGGGTCGGCACTTGAAGTCCGTGGTCCGTGGTGGTCGGATGTGCTTTCGTCGCAGTTCCTGGAGCGCGGAACCCAGGTTGCTGCGGGTGCACGGGTGCACAGACAAACCCTTCGTACCACTGCCCGCTGCCTGTTCTCCGGCAATTGTGTAGCCCGGTAGCACGTAGACGCCCTTACATAAGCCGCGCCATGCCGCCGCCGGTTTCGTGGTCACTCGGGGTGGTGTACGGGTGATGCACACCCGTGGATCCCGGGCACGACCCCGGAGGTTTTTTGAATTTATTCGGGCTCCGGTGACAAATATTTATAAATTATCATGTTGAGAACTAGTGGTGTGCGCTCGTTCGCCCGCAGCTTCAGGGCCCCCCAGCTTGTCAGATTTGCATCCACCAAGGATTTTGATGTGGTGGTGATTGGTGGAGGTCCGGGTGGTTACGTTTCGGCCATCAAGAATGCCCAGCTCGGATTGAGTACTGCTTGTATTGAAAAGAGAGGAGCGTTGGGAGGAACCTGTTTGAACGTGGGGTGTATTCCTTCCAAGTCGTTGTTGAACAATTCGCATTTGTACCATCAAATCAAGCACGAGGCCAAGGGCAGAGGGATCTCGATCTCGGGAGATGTTGGTGTAGACATGGCTAGTTTGCAAGCGGCCAAGGAGAAGGCGGTCAAGGGATTGACTGGCGGCGTGGAGTTGTTGTTCAAGAAGAACAAGGTTGCTTATTTCAAAGGAGAGGGGTCTTTTGTCGACGAACACACCGTCAATGTGAAGCCCATCGATGGATCGGAAGAGGTCAATCTCAACGCCAAGAACATCATTGTGGCCACCGGCTCCGAGGTGACTCCGTTCCCCGGCATTGAGATCGACGAGGAGAGAATTGTGTCTTCTACCGGGGCATTGGACTTGAAAGAAGTGCCCAAGAGATTGGCGATTATTGGTGGTGGAATCATTGGATTGGAAATGGCATCGGTGTGGCTGAGATTGGGGTCGGAAGTCACCATTCTCGAGTTCCAGAACGCCATTGGTGCGGGCATGGACGGCGAGGTTGCCAAGCAAACACAAAAGTTGTTGACCAAGCAAGGGTTGAAATTCAAGCTCGGCACAAAGGTCACCAAGGGTGTCCGCGAAGGCGACGTGGTCAAGGTTGAAGTTGAGGACGCCAAGTCCGGCAACAAGGAGGAGTTGGAGGCTGATGTGTTGTTGGTGGCCATTGGTAGAAGACCATACACCGCCGGGTTGAACTTGGAAGCGGTTGGCTTGGAAAAGGACAACAAGGGTAGATTGGTGATTGATTCCGAGTTCAGAACCAAGGTGCCTCACATCAGAGTCATTGGTGATGTCACCTACGGTCCTATGTTGGCACACAAGGCCGAGGAAGAAGGAATTGCTGCTGCCGAGTACATCAAAAATGGCCATGGCCACGTCAACTACGCCAACATTCCTTCCGTTATGTACACCCACCCCGAAGTTGCATGGACTGGAGCCAACGAGGAGCAGTTGAAAGAACAGGGCATCAAGTACAAGGTGGGTAAATTCCCATTTGTTGCCAACTCCAGAGCCAAGACCAACTTGGACACCGATGGATTTGTCAAGTTTCTTGCTGATGCCGAGACCCAAAGAGTTTTGGGAGTCCACATCATTGGCCCTAACGCTGGTGAGATGATTGCCGAGGCCGGACTTGCTTTGGAATACGGTGCCTCTACCGAGGACATTGCCAGAACTTGCCATGCCCACCCCACGTTGGCGGAGGCATTCAAGGAGGCGGCGTTGGCTACGTTTGACAAGCCTATCAACTTTTAGGTAGTCGATCGAGATCGTAGATCGAGATCGAGATTGAGATAAATCAATTGAACCCTAGTAAGACTCTACAGCATGTAAACTCTCATATTTATTACTCGTACACTAAATACTTCGCATTCTCATTCGATTCTCACGATTCTCATGATTCTTATTCAATTCGCACTCTAGTACCGCATAATAATGTACACCGCGTGAATGATTCCGGGAATATACCCCAAAATCGTCAAAAGGATATTGATAAACAACGAACTGGAACATCCTCTCTCCATAAACACACCCAAGGGTGGTAAGATGATCGCGAAGAATAATTTAAAGATATCGGTACAGGTCAATGCCATTGTGTTTTAATTAGAAAAAGGTGCTACCGGGTTTGTTTTTATAGTCACCGTCATGATTGCTCAGCCGCGCAAACGTCCTGTGTACCTGACCAGATGCATCATCGCTGAGCGGCGTAGCAAACAACTGCGAAATAATTCCACTTATGTAAGAGGATGGCCGAACTCCGCGCTGCAGCGACCAGCCGATGTCAGGCTTAGCATTCCCCCATGCTACGCACCCAGACACCAGACAAAGGTTGTGGTGTTGGTGTCTGGTCTGGTCTTGTCTGGTCTGGTGTTGTCTGGTGTGTGGGTGCGGGCCCGTACTCAGCGAAAATTTCCATTCATCAGTCACCATGTCTGAAATACAGCTCCAGATTCTCCAGCGGGTTGATGCCACCGGCGGGGTCAAGTCCACGCTCGAGGACGCCGTGCTCGCCAAGTACGACCCCAACACACTCCATTCCAACCTTACTTCGTTGTGGGCGAAGGAAATGATTTCGTTTGACAAGATTGAAACCGACAAGTGGATTTTGACAAAGGAAGCCGAGGAGTTTTTGAATGTGGGATCCCACGAGTTTCGTGTTCTCAACGAGGTCATGAAGTCCATGGACGGCTTGAAGATTGCCGACGTCAATTCTACCTTGGGCAATGCCGGGAAATTGGGACAGGGAAAGGCATTCAAGAATGGCTGGATTGCCAAAGACGGTGATAAACTTGTTGCCAAGGTGCGTTCCTTGCCGGAGGATACCACCGTGGCGCAGTTGAAGACCATTCTGTCGACTGGCTCGTTATCGGATAAGAAAGAGCTTCAGGAATTGAAGAAGAGAAAGTTGATTTCGTTGACCAAGATTGTTGGATACAAGATAGAAAAGGCCAAGAATTTCGGATTGGAAATCAAGACGTTGGAGACCGATATCACCTCCGATATGATCGTCAACGGTAGCTGGAAGAACGCCGAGTTCAAGCCGTACAATTTCCATTCCGAAGGTGCATTCCCTCATTCTGGTGCTTTACATCCTTTGAACAAGGTTCGTGAAGAATTCAGACAGATTTTCTTCTCGTTAGGCTTCACGGAGATGCCCTCGAACCAATACGTAGAGTCTGGGTTCTGGAACTTTGATACGTTATTTGTTCCCCAGCAACATCCCGCTCGTGATCTCCAAGACACTTTCTACTTGAAGGACCCCAAAGTCGCCAAAAAGCCCTCCGACACTGAGTACTGGGAGAATGTCAAGCAGGTTCACCAGGACGGAAAATACGGTTCCATTGGCTACAGATACCCATGGAAAGCTGACGAGTCGTTGCGTATGGTTTTGAGAACACATACCACCGCCATCTCTTCTGCCATGTTGCATCAGTTGGCAAAAGACCCCAAGCCCACCAGGTTGTTCTCCATAGACAGAGTGTTCCGTAACGAAGCCGTGGACGCTACCCATTTGGCCGAGTTTCACCAAGTGGAAGGAGTGATAGCTGGGTACGATATCACGTTGGGAGACTTGATTGGGTTTATGGACGACTTTTTCGGCAAGATGGGAGTCACCCAGTTGAGATTCAAGCCCGCCTACAACCCATACACAGAACCTTCGTTGGAGATTTTCGCCTACCACAAGGGATTGGGCAAGTGGGTTGAGATTGGTAACTCGGGTATGTTCAGACCGGAAATGCTCGAAGCCATGGGGTTGCCCAAGAACATGCGGGTGCTAGGCTGGGGGTTGTCGTTGGAGAGACCAACCATGATCAAGTACGGAGTGTCCAATATTAGAGAATTGTTGGGACACAAGGTGTCGTTGGATTTCATAGAGACAAACCCGGCTGCTAGATTAGACGAGGCTTTAGTGTAATATGCATAATAGAGGAGATGAGTGAAGGACGGATAGTAGGAAGGGTGGGTGGTGGAGGTGAAGTGGAGGTAGAAGAGTAGAAGTGGAGGTAGAAGTGGAAGTAGAAGTGGAAGAAGATGTGGAGGTAGAAGTAGAAGTGGAAGTAGAAGTGGAAGAAGAAGTGGAAGTAGAAGTGGAAGTAGAAGTGGAGGTAGAAATGTAAGTAGTAGAGAGATAGTAGAATCAGTAGAAGTAGTAGCAGCAGCTTTAACTGAAAAAATCAATGTCCTTAATAGATTTTGGCTGAAAAATTCAAATCGTACAATTTCTTCTCGTCGAAAAATCACCTACTGCATCTTTTTCGAAAAATCACCTACTGCATCTTTTTCGAAAAATCACCTACTACATCTTTTTCGAAAAATCACCTACTACATCTTTTTGGAAAATCTCCCACTTTATCTTCTCGTCAAAAGCTACACCTACTTTCTTGTAGCTTCACCTCCATTCATCCACAATTATCCTGTATATAACCACACCAAACCCACTTCACGGCCGGCGCACCACTCGTTCTGAATCAACGGTCGCAGTTCGTCCACAAGTCACTTTCGCTCCAGAGAGCCCGCCATCCACCAACGATGGAACACATAGAACCCGCAAAAAATCCCAGCCCAGACGACCCAGAACCCATTTTTCATCATCCACAAAATGAAGACAACGGCTCTAAGAATGGCTCCCAAGACACCACTTGTAGGTGGGTAGGATGTTCGTGGCCCCAGCAGCCGTCGCAGCAGGCGCTCGTGTCGCATATAGCCGAAAGACACTTGCGATTTTTCACAATTGAGGGAGAACAACAAAAGGCCATCGCATGCCACTGGGCAGGATGTGGAGACTACGGCGTTCCCAAGTTCACCAAGCCCGGCTTGACCAACCATATGCGCATCCACACGGGAGAAAAACGGTACTTCTGTCCCGTGCCGGAGTGTGCCAAGTTTTTCGGCAAGCACGATGTGTTGGCGAGACATATCAAGGCGGCCCATGAACTCCATGCTACAAAGGAAGGGTTGGTGCTCAACAGGGACCGGATTAAAAGAGCCAAACTCGAGCACAAGG
Source organism: Meyerozyma sp. JA9 (assembly GCA_003676015.1). Taxonomy (NCBI): domain Eukaryota; kingdom Fungi; phylum Ascomycota; class Pichiomycetes; order Serinales; family Debaryomycetaceae; genus Meyerozyma; species Meyerozyma sp. JA9. Next base: position 36,588 of record NSDU01000008.1, on the reverse strand, counting down.
ACGAAGCAAACGACGAGGACAGTGCCTATGTCGAGCTAGACGACGAATTGAGGACTCCTTGGTGGTATTCGCTGCTGTTTGTCGACACATTGAGAGACAAGGAAAAACCGGTTCACTGGAACGATTTGCTCGATTCCCCCATAAACGAAAAACAGTACCGGGCTGCCGTCGAGCGGTACCGCCACCAAGTGGGCCCGGACCCCACCACGGAGGAAAACGACGTTACCTCCAGTATCGACCAGCTCCAGAAATCGCACGAGATTCTCGAACGGCGGTTGAATATTGCAACTAAAGTGTCCACGATTCTCGGCCGAGAACTCGACCACTACAAGAAGGAAAAACGCAAGCTATGGCTCGCTAACCAAATCCTCATCGACGCCAACGTGAAACTCGGCCTTCCTCACAAACCAGACCCCACCGACGAGTTCATCTTGGACTCGAAGTTATCATAGGTACTGCACACAGGCCGCGCGCACACCTCATCTCAACTTTCTCTCAAGTTTCTCGCTGCGCTCACTGACAAAAATTACCGCCATGTCGCAAGAAAAGAGCTTGGACGATTTGTTCTTGGAGCTCCGCCACGCCACTTCCGGCGAGCGCACAGAAGAAAAAGACGAGTTCAAGAAGATCCAAACCCAGCTCGCCAAGCTCCCCAAGCTCCAGTCGGCGTTGGAGCTACAGGACGAGGGTGCAAAAAACCATCGGGATATTACCAAAATAAACGATCCTATCGTCATAAAGCACACAAAGAAAGAAGACGACTCGGCAGGCGCCAATTGGTTTGGTTTGTCTAGACCAGAACTCACTCCACAGATCAAGCGGGACTTGGCCATCATCCAGCAAAGAAGTGCATTGGACCCCAAGCGTCATTATAAGAAAGAAAAATGGCAGATACCCAAGTATTTTGCTACGGGGACAATCATACAAGGAAACACAGAGTACTATTCGTCCCGAATGCTGAGACGCTCACGTGGACAGACGCTTGCAGAAGAAATCTTGAACGACGGAGATGCCAACAGGTTCTTCAAGAGAAAGTATGCTGAGATCCAGCAGCAGAAGACCAGCGGAAAAAAGGCCCATTATAAGGCGGTCAAGGAAAGGCGGAAACGGTACTAACATCTCGTTATATTACTTTAAGCATATTATTACACATCATAAGTCATCACTCTAAACCAGCCCGCTTGAAAACGTCCAGACGCACTTGGTCCCAAAGGAACTTTTTTTCCTGTTTCGTGAGTTTTTTCTTCCGTGTAGGGTCTGTTTTCGCCAATTTTTTGATCTCTTCACTCTTGAGCTTGTACTCGTGAGCGGTGGTGGCGGCCGCGGCAAGGTTGATGAGGTAGTTGCGGACGGCAGTCTCTTTGAACCTCGACTTGAGGTAGGAGTCGGTGGATTTTATCGGCAGCGACAGCAGCAGCGAATTGATTTGAAGAAGCCGCGATTGCTTCACGGATATCTCTGCCACCGATTTCTTGAAGTTGTAGTCCAAGTTGTGCTCCTGGTAGATATTGGAAGAAAATAGGGTATAGATGAGTTCCTTATCGGATATATGCGGTTGAAGCAACACAATATGGCAGCTTTTGGCGAGATCGCCCACGAGTAACGGCAACGTCGTGTTGGAGTAGGTAAAGTTGGGGGTCGACGACACGATCGGAAGGTGGATTATGAATAGTTTACACCGGGTAACATTCAAGTTCCAATCGATTAGAGATTCAGGATGCTGGTATTGGAGCTCCGAACCCAAGGAAATCTTGTAGAATTCTTCCTCGTCGTCCGCACTCTCCGGGGCCACCACCCCGTTCTGAAGCAGTTCCTGTCTCTTCTGGAAGCAGAATTCCTCGTGCAAAGAAATATCGTTGATAAGCTGGTCGACGGTGGTGGAAGCCGGTTCCGAATCCTCGGGAATTGTCGCTGTGGATGTGGAGTATATCGAAGGAGCCGACCGCACAGACCTGTTGGCGGAAAAGACACTGGATGCCTGAGATCGGTGCAGCGGAATCGGCGGAGGATTCTTGTAGATTTGGTATTGTGAGGGAGCCGACCGGATAGACCCGGCACTATTTGACGTTACAACCAAGGGTGAAAGTTGCTGGTAGATTGCATTTCTGGCCGAGTCCTTGAAGTGGGAAGGCGCGGACGACTGCAGGGACGTTCTCGAGAACGGGGTCCCGTACATGGTACACTGGAAGAGAGGAAAGAATCATCGACATGAATTTTGAGGAAGTGCGGGCGAGCGGTCACGTGATAGGTGGGGGGAGGGTACCGATTGGGGCAAAAGGGGGGTGTACGGGAACTTGACGGAGGATGGCTGCTGCGGTGCTGGTGTGTATGCGGCGGGCTACCAGAGGGCAATTGGTAATTCTGGGCTCACAATCTCAATTTTTGCGTGGTTTTTGCTTGCCCTTTTCTGTGGTGGTCGCTTGACCTTAGCGGACTGCATGTGGCCCATCTCACCTTTTAGGTCCTCTCGTTCTTCAAAGTGTAGCATGGATCTGGTTGAAACAGAAAACTTTGGCTACAAGCTTGCCACGGAGGAGGAGGGAATCAGAATATTTGACGATGCGTTGGCGCCGAGTGAATTGCAAACTGACTTTCTAGACCTTTTGGACCTTTCTTCGTCTGGTTTTGTGGTTTGTTCCAATACGAAAGATGTTGTTTTGGATAAGATTCTGGTGATTGAACGGCAAGACAAGCCCCAGACCGTGAGCGGATTCACCAGAGTGACTCAGGTTGCGTTCAGTTACGACCAATCGCAGTTGTACGTGGTCGACGATGGCATTTTATTGGCGATGCCAAGTGATAATTTTCACACTCCAACACGAGATAGTTTCAAGCGCCTGCTGGAACTTGACGGGATCACCTCTATCAGGCCGTCGCGCCAACACAATGGCATTTTGGTGCTAACAAACGATAAGACATTATACCTTCTACAGGGCAGCCACCATCGAAAAGTGGTGGATGGTGTAAGCGCTTTTTCATGGGCAAGTCCCGAGGACAAGGTGATAACTGCAGATGGAAATACTATAAGCTTTGTGAGCCCCGCAGGCAAGGTATCTGCTACAAAGCAAGCTGACGACGGTCTCGAAGCTGTATCTGTGATAAGTCTTGGTGACAAGAAAATATTAGCATCGTTCTCGGATCAAGAAGGGGATCTCCAGTCTTTTGCTTTGGACCTGACCTCCCAGAGTTTGGAACGGGTGGACATTTCACCAGCGTACGCAGGCACTGAACGCAGAAGCGTATATTACTCGAGACTGGTCCACCAGTGGATTCCCGATAAGAGCATAAGCTTTGTAATTTCTTCCAAGGCTACTGCCATCGACACCATAATTCACGACGACCTGCAGGCATCTTTGGTGGAGCAAATCAACGAAACCGAACGTGCACAGATGCCTTTAGATGAAGAGGGTGAAGATGCCACCGCTGTAGGACTAGCGGTTGATTTGTCCCACGACAAGACAAAGGTTTCGGAGGTATCATCCTCAGTAGAAGAGGCCATTGGCGTCTTGCCCAAGCTCTGGTGCTTAACTAGTATGGGTACCCTTGTTGGTTGGTGGGTGTTTGCAGCCCACGAGGTGAAGGAGAATACCTTGAGTTTGCAGCGTGCCCAGAAAGCAATTGTGCCATTACCGCTCAGCTTAGATTCTAGTCCTGTCGAAGAGCCTCAAAAACCATCCACAGAGTCTGCACCTGCTTCGACTCAGAAATCCCAACCCGCAGAAACAGGCGCAAATTCAGGGGTTGGAGGCACAGGGTTTGGAAGCTCAGGATTTGGAAGCTCAGCCACTGGAAACGGCTCTGGAAATACTACCTCTGGAAACACCAGCTTTGGAAACACAGGTTTTGGAAGCTCGGGCTTTGGAAGTACAGCCTCCGGAAACTCAGGTTTTGGAAGCACTGGTTTTGGAAACACGGGTTTTGGAAACAGCGGCTTTGGAAGCAGCTTTGGAAACACCAGCTTAGGTAGCACCGGTTTTGGTGCTCTGCAAGCATCACCTTCGGGCTTTGGTCAAACAGCATTCTCTTCGGCAAAGAAGAACACTGATACCACGAAAACTACTGGCTCGACATCATCGTCATCTAATTTTGCCAAGTTCGCAGGTACAACCTCTTCATTTGCCAATATAGGAGGCAATAAGGAGTCACCTTTTGGCAGTACTAATTCAAACAAACTGATCTTTGGAGACAAAAAGGTTGACGAAACGAAACTGATATTCGGAAAATCAGAGGAGCAAAAGCTGATATTTGGAGCTCCTGCTCTGAACCAGGAAGAGAAGAAACTGATATTTGGAGCTCCTGCTCTGAACCAGGAAGAGAAGAAACTGATATTTGGAGCACCTGCTCTAAACCAAGAGGAAAAGAAGCTGATATTTGGAGCCCCTGCTCTAAACCAAGAGGAAAAGAAGCTGATATTTGGAGCCCCTGCTCTGAACCAGGAAGAGAAGAAACTGCTCTTTGCTGATCAAACACTGCCTTTTGGACTAGCTGCTGCGTCCTCCAAAAGTTCCTCTGTTTCCGACCTGCCTTTTGCACGTTTGAGTTTGGGATCACTGGAAAAACCAAAAGCTCAGAGCCCGTTCGAACAATTGGGACTGTTTAAGAGTGGAGCTCTAGGAGCAAAGAAGGAAGAAAGTCCATTTGCAAAGTTGAATGACAAGACTGATAGCCTAGGTGATTCGGCGGATTTGGGTAAAGAGAGCTCACCTTTCCCCGAAATTTCATCGCTTTCAGTGGACTCAAAGAAAGATGCAACTCTGTCGCCTTTTGGCAAAATGTTTCATACTCGACAACAATCGGAATCCAAGCCTGCCTTTTCATTCGATGCTGAGAAACCTGTGGTGCTGAGTTCGGAGGCGGAAACTTCTGAAAATGACTCAAGCGAAGATCAAGAAAGTGAATCTGATACGGACGAGCAGCCAAGACTGGCAGGACTCAATCCTAGTGGCGTGGAATCTCGTAAGTTTAAACTGGATGGAGAAATTGAAGAGCAACCTAGATCGGAGAGGCAAAGCCCACAAACAGATAATGAGAATGACGAGGAATGGGAAACGGTAGAAACACCTGATAGAGATGGAGTTGAGGGTGAGGACGAAGACGAGGAAGATGAAGCATCTGAAGAAGAAGAAGAAGAAGCTGCAGAAGAAGCCCAAGACGAAGCAGGCGAAGAAGTTGAAGAAGGTGAAGAGGCAAATGACTTGATAAATGAATACGAAGTCGTGGAAAAGTCGGAGGCGGACGGCTACATAGATGTTCCCGTTGACGTGGAGCTTCTTTCCTACGGTGGACTTGCGAGTAATGTTGGATCAGAGCAGAGTATTTCTGGCATGGTGAGTAAGATATACCAGGAAACGAGTGGACACTTGGAAATTTTGCGTGAGAACGAAATGATTATGGGAAACTTTATTGGCGCCCACAGTCACGAAAACCAGGATGTTTCACTTGAAGAACCAACACAATGGACGCTTGGTCTGGCCTCGGCATTGAAAGACAAAATAGGCGATGTTCCAGAGATTGCAGCTACGAATCGAGCCGAGTTTGGCAGGCTAGACGAGCGTCTCACCAAGTTACAAAGCCAGGTCCGAGCGACCCAAAAGCTGCGTATTCCTCTTGAAAAGCAGCTTGCACAGTTGAAGCTGTTGACCGAAAACCTTCAATCATTTTCAGCGGATAGTCGACCCCTTGACTCGAGAAGCCAAATGATGAGAGACCAGCTAAGAAGAAAGGTCAAGAGTGTTCAGGAAACATATAACGAAGCGTTGAAGTTGCTCATGCCATTAAAGGCACAGGCCGGCACGTCCCAAGACACTGTCAAGAATTTGGAACGAGCAGTGGTGCAATTGAGTCAGCGGATCAACGCCAAACAAGCGGAAGTGAACAAGCTTGCCAAAGACATCCAAGCCATGAGCCTCGGAGAGCCAAGAATGATCGAAGCCAAGTCCTTTAATACCTACGATGTACGGAGAAAGTGGCACGATTACTACGCCTGAGCATACTGAAGCATATCCAAGCCATGAGCCTCGGAGAGCCAAGAATGATCGAAGCCAAGTCCTTTAATACCTACGATGTACGGAGAAAGTGGCACGATTACTACGCTTGAGCATACTGAAGCATATAATAGAGCTTATAATACAAGGATACTCATACCTCTATACAATGGCTCTTATTACTCTTCTATTGTACTTCTGTTCACCTGCAGGCCGACTATTTATTCTCGCATCGCGCAGTTGACTTTATGGAGCTTGTAGGCACACAGGTGACGGTTCCAGGGTCACGAGGACACGGCATACTACGATATTACGGCCCCATAGACGGCAAGGCAGGAGTATTTGGGGGCATAGAATTGATAGGTCCTTTGGCTTCATCCCGCGGAAAAAATTCCGGAGATGTCGATGGAGTACGGTATTTTGATGTAAAAGTTCCCCAAACTGGGCTATTTATACCGTGGGAACGGCTCAGAAGTTCGAACCCCCAGTTGGACAGCGGCACCGGCGGCCGTATCAGCCGTCTGAGCAGCGGCAATGGGCGCCAATTGCTCATAGCGAAGAGAAGTACTCAGTCTACGCCGGAGAAAACCCGAGATTCCAGGCAAGAAGCGATGTTTTACAAGCAGCAGTACGAGGCATTGAAGGAGGAGAGCGAGAAAAAATCGGCAATTCTCGCTGAGCTCCAAAGAACCGTGGCTGAGCTCGAACCGTTGCTTGAAGAGTACGAGAGAGATCTTCAAGAACGAGACAAAAAGTTGGCCAAACAGAGAGCCGAGTTTGAACGTGCACGAGAAAACTGGCGTGAAAGCATGGACTTGATGTCTTCGACCCAGCAAGAAACCGAGCTCTTTTACGAGGAAAAATTGAAAGAATTGGAGGGTGGACCCCAGGTTGAAGAGTTGAAAAAAGCCCACCAGAAGGAGGTTGACGAGCTCCAGCGCAAGCTCGAGGCGTCGCAGAAACGGGCCGAGCTGCTAGAGAAACAGCTCGAAGCCGAAAAGAACCAAGTAGAGAGGAAAGCCCTAGACGATATTCTGACCAAAATGGCCCATACCTCACTTAATAACCACCAGAACCAGCTTCCAATCTACGAGCCCAAGAAACACACAGACCCCAGCACTGGCAGAGACAACTGGTGCGGACTCTGCGAGCAGGACGGCCATGTGGCTCTGGAATGCCCGTTCGAAAACGATGCCTTCTGAAGTGTGGGGCTCATCGGCGGGGCTGCATGCAGGAATGAACTAAGGGAATTTTGTGGGGATCCTTGTGAGTCAGCATTCTCTCTTCACCATGAAATTCAAACAAGTAGACGTTTTCACCAGCAAAAAGTTCTTCGGCAACCCCGTGGCGGTCTTTTTCGACGCCGACCACTTGAGTCTGGACCAAATGCAGACAATTGCACGGTGGACCAACTTATCCGAGACGACATTTGTTGTGAAACCAACCGAAAAAACCGCCGATTACAACGTGAGAATCTTCACTCCCGCCCACGAGTTGCCGTTTGCCGGGCATCCCACACTCGGAACGTGCTTTGCGTTACTCGAAAGTGGACTAATTGAGCCGCAGAATGGCCGGATTGTGCAACAATGTGGAGCTGGGTTGGTGGAAATCACCATTGAGCAGAGCGAAAAGTTGGCGGATGCAAAGTTCTGGCTCAAGTTGCCGTACCATGTCGTAAGTCCAGTGGGAGAGGAAGAAATTGCCGATCTCAAGCGGGTCTTGCAACTTGACACTTTTGTCGAACAGCCGATCTTGGTGGACGACGGACCCAAATGGCTCACGATTCAGGTGCCAGACGGCGAGCAGGTCAAAAAGATCAGGCCAGATATGGCGCAACTTTCGAGAATCTCGGAGAAATACGGCTGGTCTGGAGTGGGCATTTTTGGGTGGTACCAGGACGGAAAAATGGAACTTCGCAATTTGGCTCCACTCTACGGGGTTCCGGAAGATCCAGCGTGTGGAAGCGGCTCCGGAGCCGTGGGCACATTTTTGGCCCATTATTCCGGACCTCGAACGGCCACTGTCCAACAAGGCGGGTGCATTGGTCGCGACGCACAAATATCCGTCCGGGTTGCCGAAACAGGCAACTCCGCCTTTGACGTGTTTATCGGCGGACACGCAGTCACGTGCATATCGGGGGATTATTCACTGTAATTATGCCGGTTTAAAACGGCGTATAGGATTGGCTGATTATTTTTCATGCGCTTTTCAAGGCTAGGTTTGCGAATTGGATCGAGATGGGGGTCGCGCCGGCTCCATATGAGGGCCGGGGTTCCTAGAGTATGGCCCAAGCGGGCCAAAGTGCAATTGACCGTTGGAGCCCTTTTCGCCGGTTCTGTGGCTTTTGCAGCAATTGCTGGCCACGGCGACCATATCCGGTTGGATACGGCTCGCCAGGGGCGAGAAATCACCATTGAAGAGTTACAGAAACACGACAACGAAGAGGACGGTGTATGGGTATGTATCAATGGGCTAGTTTATGACTTGACAGACTTTTTACCAATGCACCCCGGAGGAGCCAAAGTCATTCTTCACTATGCTGGTAAGGATGCGTCGACGATTTTCAACAAGTTTCATGCTAAGGACGTTTTCTCGAAATTTCTCGATCCGGAAAAGTGCTTGGGTCCGCTCGTGGGAGATTTGCAGCCCGCCGAGGACATTACTGCGAGCGAGGAAGACGACGAACGAGAGCAACTTCGCGGCCAATTGCCGCAATTGTCCAAGGTGTTCAACATTTCCGATTTCGAGTACCTTTCCAAACGGATTCTCACGCCGCACGCATGGGCCTACTATTCCAGTGCCGCCGACGACGAGATCACATTAAGAGAAAACCACTATGCCTTTAGTCGTATTTTCTTCAATCCCAAGGTGCTCACCGATGTGTCTGATGTGGACATCAGCACCGATTTTTTGGGGACAAAAACGTCTGCTCCGTTTTACTGTTCCGCCGCAGCGCAAGCTCGCATGGGTAACAAAGATGGAGAGCTTTCCATTGCACGGGGATGTGGAAACGAGGGTATTATCCAGATGATCTCGTCGAGTGCGTCGTACTCGTTGGGAGAGATTGTCGAGGCGGCTCGGAAAAGCCAGCCGCAGTGGTTCCAGTTGTACGTCAACGAAGACAGAGACATCTCTTATCGCACCATCAAGCAATGTGAACAGCTCGGGCTCAAGGCGATTTTTGTCACGGTGGACACAGTTATGCTTGGACGGCGAGAGAAGGACTTGAAGTTTAGGTTGTTTGACGACGAGGACGAGATCACTTCGACCGAGTCGCACGCCGACGATCCACTCATGAACTTTAAAGATGTGCGGTTGACGTGGAAAGACATCGACAAGTTCAAGTCGATGACGAAGCTTCCCATAGTGCTCAAGGGAGTGCAGCGGGTCGAGGACGTGTTGCTAGCCATAGACCATGGAGTAGACGCTGTGGTGTTGTCGAACCACGGCGGGCGGCAGCTCGATTTTTCCCGTGCTCCCGTCGAGGTGTTGGCGGATGTGATGCCGGTTCTCAGAGAAAAGAAGCTCGACAAGAAAATCGAAGTGTATATTGATGGCGGGATCCGGCGAGGAACCGATGTATTAAAGGCATTATGCTTGGGAGCCAAGGGCGTGGGATTGGGCCGGCCATTCCTCTACGCCAATTCCACCTATGGCGAACAAGGGGTCACGAGAGCCATCCAGTTGCTCAAGCGCGAGCTTGTTCTTGATATGAAGTTGCTTGGGGTCAGCAAGCTCAGCGAGTTGACACCGGAGCTTTTGGACTTGAGAAGCTTGCACAACAGAACCGCACCTGCGGACATGCTATACAATGCCGGGTACGAGCCGTTGGCACCGCCAAAATTTATGAACGAAACATAGGAGGACATAGACTCAGCTGTTTAGAAAATCCATAAAGTCCATTTCCGAGCCGGACGTAGAGGCGTGGTCGGGTTGCAGATTCAAGGTGGGTTTTTGTGGCGGGGGCGCCAATTCGGGACCGATATTCACGTCGTCTTTCCACGGTTTCTCTCGCACGAGAAACACGAGTGTGTCCACGGTGCAATTGAACGGCTGCATAAACGCCGCCAAGTATGTGATCCACATAATGGGACGCCGACTGGTGCCGTACTTGAAGTCCATGGCATGCACCACCAACGGGGCGATCCACAAGAACACATACGACAACGGGTAGATGAAAATCAACTTCATCTGGCGCTCGGCGACGGAGCGGCGGGCCTTGAAGCTGGTGTAGGCGTCGTCGAGGCCGACCTTATGCGGGACGGAGCCGACTTTGTGCGGGACGGAGCCGTCGCTGCTGGCGTCGCTCGCCAACTCCACATTGGAAAAAAGAATAAACGTGAGCATTTTCAAGTACCGTTTCCAGAACCGGTCGCCCTTCCTGCCGCCGCGCAACCGCCGGGCCACCACGCTGTACTGCTTGGTGACATGGCGGTACACGCAGCCGTAGATGACAAAAATGGCCACGATGATGACGTAGCGGGGCACCCAGCTCAACGCCAACCGGCACCAAACCGCCTCAGTCGACAAGTAGCACCAGTTGGTCAACGGGGTGTAGCTGACGGGGCTGGCGAACGCCAAAGCCGCCAAGAGGATCGGGAGCAAAATGGACAAGATGTAGACGTAGTTTCGGTACGGGTACAAGCCACCTTCGATGGCAGAGCCGGAGTTGACCTTGACATTCGGGCGGTATATGAGGAGCGCCACATGGACGGCAAAGCTGAGAATGGCCAAGTCCGAGCCCTCAATGGACATGGCGGTGAAAAACCCCACCACTTTGCAAAACGGAACGTCGTAGTACACCGAGCTTTTCGCAATTACCCGGGCGGGATACATGAGAAGAAACAACGCCTTGATGAAGTCGTAGCACACCAAGAAGAGAATCAACTGGTGGCGGAAGATAAGTTTTTTGTGGCGGCTGAGCCGCCGGAAAAAGTACAAGGCAACGAGCCCAGAAACCAACGACAACGACGACGCTACAATTGACAAGGTGCGGGTCACGAGTGCCTCGTGTTCTGTGTACCGTCGCACGTCCTGGGTGATATCTGCCAGCCGGGCATGGAGAAGGGCATGTAGGTTGCGCATGAGAGGCAAAAGCAGCAACCAGCGCTGGGGTCCATCAGCTTCAGGCGTGAATATCGCACGGTCTTGGCAGAAGGTCCTGCTGACGTAAGCGAGCAAATGTCGGCCGATGGAGGGTGCCGGCCGGCGATGAGCCATGGGGATCAGATTACGCCGGTTCGGGGTTTTGTGGCACCACTAGCAGTGATTTGGAATGCGGGGGCCCAATTGGGCCTGTTCCGGCTTTTGTGCGTCATCCAGGCGGTGTGGCGCCGTTATCTGTGTGGCTGCAAATTGTGTGAAAAATGTGGCTCGGTGGGGCTCGGTGGGACGGCTATATAACCATGATTTGGGCCCCTGGACCCCACGAAAATGAGCTACAGCTACAGAGCAGGAGGTGCCGAGCTCGAGGACCCACAATTTGTCGAGCAATTCAAGAAGGCCGTGAAACTCGGCAAGATTGGCAGGGCAGTGGGCCTTGAACTGGCACGCCTAGACGTCAAATACCCTCAATACTTGTCGCCTTCCAAGCCGGAGGACGAGGACAAGTACAACAATTTCTCGAACCCGGACGGCGCCAAGAACGACAAGGGCCACTTGGGCGACCCCAGCTTCAAAAACTTGTTCTACAACAAGGACGCCAAGACGTTTGATCTCTCGCCCAACTTTGGAACCGAGATCGATGGCATTCAATTGAGCAAGCTCGACGACGCCGGCAAGAACGACTTGGCACTCTACTTGGAAACTCGTGGTTTGGCCATCTTCCACGACCAGGATTTCAGGGACCAGGGCCCAGAATTTGCGAGGAACTTTGGACGGTATTTCGGCCCTCTCCACATCCATCCTGTTGCGATCAACGTTGATGGATATCCCGAACTTTTCGTAAGTTTCAGAAAGGAAGGCGGCCCAGAACGGTACGAGGCAGAATTCGCCCACAGAACAAACCTGGTGGGCTGGCACTCGGATATCAGTTTTGAAGAGTACCCATCGTCGTTCTCATTTTTCGTTGCGCTCGAGGTGCCCGAGTCCGGCGGAGACACCGTTTTCGCCGATACCCGTGAAGCTTACAGACGGCTTTCGCCCCAATTCCAAAAGGTGCTTGAGGGTCTTACGGCCATCCACACCAATTACTACCAAAATAAGTTTTCTGCGTTGGCCGGAGGTGTCGCTAAGATCAAAAAAGACTACTTCACCGAGCACCCATTGGTGAGAACCCATCCTGTGACCGGCGAAAAATCGCTTTACTTTTCCAGAGGGTTTATCAAGGGAATCAAGGGTCTCAAGCCAGCTGAGTCCAGTGCTATCCTCAACTTTTTGGACGCCCACATTAACAGCACTGACCTCCACGTCAGAGCCCAGCACCGTGGAACTCTGGGAGCCACTGTGATTGCGTGGGACAATCGGATTGTATTGCACACTGCCGTTGCTGACTTTTTGCGCCAACAGACGGGCCACCGTCACCACTTCCGGATTACTGTTCTTGGCGAGAGACCATACTTGGACAAGGAGAAGGAAAACGAAAATGGAAATGGACACTCCAATGGACACTCCAATGGCCACTCGAACGGACATGCGAATGGACACTCCAATGGATCCAATGGCCAGTCCAATGGACATTGATGTCCACTAATGTCCACTAAATGCTAGTAGGCGCCTTAGTTACTGTCCAATTAGTTACTTTTCATTTTCAGTTCCCAATTATATGCTTTACCATTTTCTACGATATGCTACCTACGCATTAGCGCTGGTTCATGAATCTACATTTTCTCAATGCTTCCCTTCCCCATTCTATCTTCCTCAATGCTCCTAAAGCCTATTTCTCAATCCATTGAATCCCCCTTCCTCCTATTTCGTCTTGCGCAATATGGCACCATTTTTTGCAATCGAACGAATTTCCCGTTTCGGATCGGTTGCAACTCGCGCCGATGCCACACTGTGGCTGCGCGCATATAAATGCGCCAGGGTCTATCGTGGGGTACAATGACAAAATCCAAACCAAACTTCCTTATTATTGTTGCCGACGACTTGGGGTTCACAGATTTGTCTCCCTTTGGAGGCGAGATCGATACTCCAAATTTGGACAAATTGAGTAAAGGGTGGAAAACTCCCGGAACCGGCGCCTTGATAACCGACTTCCATACCGCGCCAACATGTTCCCCTACAAGGTCAATGCTTTTTTCTGGAACAGATAACCACATTGCTGGATTGGGCCAGATGGCCGAGTTCATGAGAAGTGACCCGGAGGCGTTTAAAGACAAGCCCGGTTACGAAGGGTACTTGAACGATAGGGTCGCACCGCTCCCAGAAATTCTTCAGGACGACGGCTACTTCACTTGGATCTCTGGAAAATGGCATTTGGGACTATTGCCGGAATACTGGCCGGTAAAGAGAGGTTTTGAAAAAGTGTTCACGTTGTTGCCCGGTGCTGGAAATCACTACAAGTACTTTCCCTCGTTGAAAGAGCCCGAGTTACCCAAGATTATGCCCCCTTTGTTCTGCGAAGACGACAAAGATTTTGACCCTGAAACCCTTCCGGACGATTTCTACTCGACTGACTACTACACCGACAAGGGAATTGAGTACATTGTGGACGAGTCGTTAAGAAAGGGAAGACCCTTCTTTGGCTGTCTCACCTATACCGCTCCCCATTGGCCGTACCAGGCTCCCGAAGAGCGGGTGAAAAAGTACCGGGGAAAGTACGACAACGGGCCTGAAAACTTGCGGAAAAGCAGATTGGAAGCAGCAATCAAGTTGGGCATTGTACCCGAGAATATCAAGCCTCATGTCATGACAACGTTCAAAAAAGACCGGTGGAAAGATTTGAGTGAAGAAGACCGTCGGTACCAATCGAGAATCATGGAAACCTACGCAGCCATGGTGGACATTTTGGATGAAAATGTCGGTAAGGTAGTCAAGGTTTTGGAGGAAAGAGGCGAGTTGGACAACACTTTCATTGTGTTCATGTCCGATAACGGCGCAGAAGGTATGACGAGAGAGGCGCTTCCGTTGGGAGCGTCCCCTATAAAAAAGTTCATCAACACCTACTACAACAATTCCTACGAGAATATTGGCAAAAAGGACTCTTTTGTGTTCTACGGAGACCAATGGGCTCAAGCGGCCACTGCTCCATGGTACAAGTACAAAGCGTGGGCGTCAGAAGGAGGAATCAGATGTCCGTTGATCGTTCACCACCCGCAATTATTGCAGCCATCTCCACAGAAAAAAATCTATAACACCTTTACAACCGTGATGGATATCTTGCCCACCGTCCTCGAATTGGCGGGAGTGGAGCATCCTGGGTCGACCTACAAGGGCAGAAAAGTTGCAATTCCAAAGGGTAGATCGTGGGTATCGCACTTGACTGGAAATGACGAAAAAGTTCATCCTGATGGCACGGTCACAGGATGGGAGTTATTTGGACAGCAGGCGGTCAGAAAGGACCCATATAAGGCGTTGAACATTCCTGCTCCTTATGGATCTGGTGAGTGGGAATTGTACAATATCAGAGACGATCCTGGAGAAACCACCGACTTGGCCAAGGCCGAGCCTGAAAAACTCCAGGAGATGATAAACCATTGGCTTGAGTATGTGGCGGAAACGGGTATGATCGAGGTTCGGCACATATTCTACAACTTTAAGGAGATCCCCGAGGTCAATTGGACCGTGTGTGAGGATTAGAGAGTGAAGAGACGACAAAAATAGAGAGAAGAAGAATTAGTCAAATTCGAGATAGATTGAATTTTATAATGTTTAGGAGTTTGACCTCCAGTCTTCATCTTCACTACATTTAGTACCAAATTTTTACCGAATTTTTATTCACGCCGTCGTAATAATTTACACCAACTCCTCGTTATCCTCATTGATCTCGTTTCTCTGTCTGTCCTCCAACGATGGTCTGTTCAAGTGCTCACGGAACTCCTTCTCGTATGGGGCAGTGTAACTTCCTGGGGCAGGGTTTCTGTCCTTGACAGTCTTGAAATAGTTCTCGTAAACGTTACCATCGTAGTTACCCAAGGACGAGTTGATGATCATGTCAGACAAGTTGAACGCATCAGTCAATGGAATGACATGGGGTCTCAAGTCAGCACACAACTTCTGGATGTATTCAGAAGACAAGTACGAAACGGTGTCGGAGTCCAAAACGTTGAAAGTCAAAAAGATTCCGGAGAAACCTTCCAAGATGACCGAGGACGAGTACAACTGGGCCAACTTTTTCAACACCAGCTTCATGGGGCCCTCCTCAAGCGTATCAAACTTCTCGAGGAACGACTTCAACATGAAGAAATGGGCCAACATCTTGGACAATTCCACCAATCTGGCACCAATGTAGTCCCAGTCTTCACCATTCTTGTCCAAATCTGCCAACGCCTGGTTGGAGGTTCTGATGAGGGCCACTTCCACCGCCTTCAACACCTGGGCCAACGAGTCGAGCTGGTCTTTCTTCAACACAATTTCGTTGCCCAAGTACTGCTTGGAGTTGTTCAAAAAGTCAAGTATACCGGTGGCCTTGTTGCCGTCCTTGATAACCCCACTGATGTTTTTGACCAATTGCTTTCCAATCGACATTCCGAGAATGTTGTTGTCTCCCTCCCACGTACACTGGACGGCCCAGTCGTTGTAGGTCTTTCCAAAGCCCGAGTACGAAGAGTAGCCGTGGCCACCACAGGCCTGTCTGCACTGCTCAATGGTGTTCAACGTAGACCACGTACAGGTGGATTTCAACGACCCAGAGGCGACAAACAACGACTTCATCTCCTCAATTCCCCTGTCAATGCCCGCCTTGTCATTCCGCGAAACGGCGTGGTCAAGACTGTCCATCGTCTGCTTGGAGAGCTGGTCCAACACATTGGCGCCGTTGGAAAACGCATAGGCCGTGGCCAACAACGGAATCAACCGACGCTGGTGCAAGGGGTAGTCCATGATCTGGCTTTCTACGTCGTTTTCGCCAGCTTTCGAAGCCTTGAATTGGCGTCTGGCTATGGCGTACCGGATCGCAATGGTGACCACCTTGGAGCTCCATCTGAACGAGTCCTTCACCATCACCACTCTTCCGCCCAACAACGCCGAGTACGACAACTGGTTGTTGGGGGGCTCGGTGACATCGCCCTCGGGCGAAACCTTACAGTATTTTTGCAACATGTTGTAGCGAGGAATTCTCACATTGGAAAACTGGATCCAGCCGTTGTCGATACCGTCTCTGCCCATCTTGGCACCGATGTCTCCCACAACGACCCCGGGGTTCAAGTTGTGGTTAGAGTCCCGGAGAGGCACCACAAACGTCTTGACACCATAATCCTTGCCCTTGACGATCAACCTGGCGTACACCGTGGAGTGGGTAGCCGAGTGAGCAGCGCCCCCAATCCACCACTTGGTGGCACCAATGTGGGGAGTATTGATGATGAACGACTCGGTTTCCACGTCATAGGTGGCGGTCGTCTCCAAGCCAGCCACATTGGAGCCATGGGCCAATTCTGTCATGGCGAAACAGCCGTAGATTTGCTTGACGTAGGCCGCCTCTTTGTTCAAAACCCAGTAGTACATCTGCTCCGCGGTTCCGTTACCACGAATACACCCCAAAAACAACCCCAAATGGACGCCGATTCTGGTATGGAGTTGCGGGTCCATCAAACTGACCAACGACATTCTGTTTTCAAAAGCCGAAAAGTTTTCCAGCTCGATGTACAGCGCAAGCCTGGCGATCTTGCGTGCGGTCTCCAATCTGTGCTCGACCTTGGTCATGTCATACACCTTGGAAGAAACTTGCAAAATTGGGTCTCTTTCCATCTGCTGGATCATCTGCTTGATTTCATCCGACTTTTCTTTGGACCCTTCCAAGAAATGGTTCATGAGTTCGGGATCAAACGTCGCCTTGGCCCGCTCCGCCTGAATGGCCGCAGCTGGGGCCGGGACATTACCACCTTGAATTGTGTTTTTAACTTCCATAACTTAATTCTGATATAGGTGACAAAATCCACCTTTATACCATGCAAATTGCGGGGGTAACATGCACATGCGACCATGTGAACTCGCGGTGTCTGGATGTGGGCCGAGGTCGGGCCCTAGGGCAGCGAGAACAAGTATGGAAAGCGAGAAGAATGCGGGAACAAAGTGTGAACAAAAACGAGATAATACCCCCCCACAAACTGTCTCATTGTCTCAGCCGATTGTTGGTGCTTTCATATAACTTGCAGACGAACCTCGGCATCGGCCGCTACATCCGTGCACCACCGCTTTGTGCATCCGCGGCATGCTTCCCCAGCCAGGGCACGGTCCTGCAGGGGAGCGGTAACTCCGAGGTGTGCAGCGCGGTTGCGCGTGTCACACCTGCACAGGGCGGGGATGGTGGGGTTCAACGGTGGTGTCATTACCCAGTTCAGAAGGTGGTACGGTTCTGAGTTGATAAGCACTAGACGCAATTAATTGAACAAACCACGATGCCCACAAGATATCGATGCCTGCGGGGACAGAATCCACCATTGCCGTGACGTGCCTGCGAACTTTCGTATCGTAACCTGTGGTTGCAATACTGTAGCAGAGTGCAAATGCAAAATGACATAGTAGCAGAAACATCGAAAGGTAACCGCAAGGAACATTTTTGAAGCGTCTTGAAGCGTCTGCAAGAATACTCAAGACCCAAAATAGAAATGCCGCCACTGCTATGATACTCAATGGTTGAAGCAATTGGAATAGGTTGTTTGTGGAATATGGTTTGGAGTAATTTAGAAGCCCTGGGACAATTACTCGTGTCTCGGAGTCCTCAGTGAGGACTCTGGGAAAATTTATACCTTCCAGAATGGAAATTTTGGTGGTTTTCGTTGGCTGAAATTCGTACTGGAGCCAATTGAAGATACCCACTTGGTAATAACGATGGAAACCAAGCTCTTGGCTCGACATAGATTCGTAGCCGTCTGGAACGGGTCCACGATCCAAGATAATGGGATCGTGAGAAATACCACAATTATAAGAATTCAACAAAGTGGAGTTTTGTGGAACCTGAAATTTTTGGAAAAAAGGTCAAAGCGAACGATATAAATATCCTCTACGCTGCTCGAGATCGACCCTAAGGTCACGAAAAGTAGTGTAACTATGATGAAGATGGATAGAATTAGGTGAAAAATGGGCCAATTTTTCGGCCTTTTCGCACGATTTGTGGCTTACTTACTATGAGTTTGGTGGGTGGGACATACTGCGTGAAAGTTGTGAGGCCATTCTCTTGGCGTGGTCCGGTTTCCATATCAGGCGGATATTTGGAAGCCATTTTGCAGTTTGTGGGGAATGCATCCTTATATCAGAATGCCAAAAAAGACCCTGCACCTTATTTACGAGCTGCGAGACCCAGCCTCGTGAAGCAACCGAGATCGTCACAACAGGCGCAGCGTGTGAGCAGGGTACGAGTGGCTGTAGTGTGTGCCTGAGGATCTATAAAAGAGAAGGCGCAATATTATTTGAAAAATAATTGGGCCTCCAGATAATAAGATAAGACTATAAGAAGAAGATTATCGATCAAGATTATTGATCGCGTATTGATCACGATCATCAACCAAGATCAAGAGCAGGCCATGTAGTGCACTATTGTCTTGTCAGTACTGTCCTACTACAGCGCTACCGATTCTAATTATTCTACGGTATTTCGCAGCCAGTGCAGCCGTGCACGTCCGCTTTGTGCATCCGCGCATGCTTCCCCGGCCAAGAACTGCGAGGTGCAGCGAGCGGGTGTCAAACCTGCACATGATGGTGATCGTGGGGTTCATCGGTGGAGCCCAGCTGAGAAAACGGTACGTTTCTGGCCTTATGAGTAACAGCCGAAATCAATTGGACAACGAACGATGCCCACAAGAGACCCAAACCTGTGGGGACCGAAAGAACCAGGGCTGTGACATGGCTGCGAATTTTCAGGGCATACTTGGTGGATGCAATACTGTAACAGATTGCAAATATAAAATGACACAATAGCAGAAAAGTTGAAAGGTAACCGCATGGAACATATCTGAACCGGCCTGAAGCATCTGCAAGAATACTCAACACCCAAACTACAAAAGCCACCACTGCCATGATACTGAGCGGTTGAAGCAGCTTGAATACGTTATTCGTGGTGTTTAGTTTGGAACGATCTGAAAGTCCCGGGACAATGACTCGTGCCTCGGAGTCCTCATTGAGGACTTTGGGAAAATCTATGCCTTCCAGGATGGAAATTTTGGTAGTTTTCGTTGGCTGGAAACCGTACTGGAGCCAATTGAAGATACCCACTTGGTAATAACGATGAAAGCCAAGCTCTTGGCTCGAGACGTATTCGTAGCCGTCCGGAATGGTTCCAAAATCCATGATAATTGGATCGGAATTGTTAGATTTTTTCGAATTATCCGGACTTATCAGAGTATTGTTTTCTGGAACCTGAAGGCTGAGGTAACCAATGTCGAACCGGACGATATAAATGTCCTTTAGGCCGCGCGAGACGGATCCTAAGGTCACCATAAGAAGCGCAATTAAGATAAAAATGGAATAAATTAGCTGAAAAATTGGCCATTTATTCTGTTTTTCTTGCACAATTTGTGGTTTTCTTACTATGTGCGTGGTGGTCTGGACATAGTGCGAGAAGGTTGTGAACCCATTTTCACGGCGTTGACTCGGTTCCAGATAAGGGGGAGGAGGTTCTGAGGCCATTTTTGTAGCGTTTTGGGAAATGCCATTTTATATGGGAACGCCAAGAAGAATCCTGCATTTAATTTACGAGCTGCCGGCGTCGCGATTCCAGCGTCGAACGTGTGAACAAAATGCGCGCTGCAACAAGTGCGGCAAAGTGCAGCAAAGTGCAGCAATGTGCGAGCGAGTGCGGGTGGTCTGTCGTCTTAACTGGTGCCGGATGAGATTTAATAAAAGAAAAGGCACAATATTATTCGATATTATTTGCGAAATAATAATCGGGGCTCAGGATAATACGAATAAGAGCAAGAATAAGATAATAGATTATAGATATTAGATAACAAGAATAAGTTCATTGGGATTATATGATTATCAACAAGATAATTGATGACGTTACTAAGAAGGTCAAGAAACAGAGCAATGTCTGATTCTCAATTCTTCCCATACTAAGCGAACCTTTATTTTTTTATCAGGTTTTCGCAGCCAGTACATCCGTGCACCCAGGGGTCCAAGCCTCCCGCCATTCATAAGTGGCAATTTATCCTCTTTCTTTTCATCATGGCTACTTTTACAGAAAAGCTCGGCAATCTTTTCAACAACAACATTTGTCCCTCGGGCGCCAAATTCTTGCCCAAGGACTACCCGGACCTAACTGGTAAAACGGCAATTGTAACCGGTGCAAATGTGGGAATTGGCTACGAAACCACCCGGCTTCTTTTAGACACCGGAGCTCGAGTGTTGGTGGTGGCGCGCAGTTTGGAAAAGATGAAGGCTGCCGAGGCCAAGTTGCAGCTGCAAGGTGCGGAAATTGAGCGCTTGGAAATTTTCCAGGCCGACTTTAGCGACTTGGAGTCGATTGCAGCGTGCGGAAAAAAGATAGTCGAAACCCACTCGAAAGTACACCTTGTCATCCACAATGCCGGGGTGATGGTGCCTCCGCGTGGGTCTGTCACCAAACAGGGGTTTGACTTGCAATTGGGCGTCAATGCGTTGGCGCCGTACTTGCTTCAAAAGTACCTCGACCCGGTGGTTTTGGCTGCGAAAACCGACGAATTTGTGCCCCGGGTGATCTGGGTGTCGTCGAACGCATACCTCTTTGGCCCGGGGCCCCGCGGCTTGCTTCCGTTTGACCAGATCAACGATAAGGCCGGAAAGTTGTCGCTATTTGAACTTTATGGCCAGTCCAAAGCTGCGTTGAACTACAATGGACTTATCTATGCGGAGAAATACCGGGGCAAAATCATCTCCGCGGCGCTCAATCCCGGTGGATTGAAGACGGATTTGCAACGGAGCACGGGAGCCTTCCTGCAGCGATTGGCCCTGGCGTTGTTGAAGGAGCCGGTGTACGGATCGTATACCGAACTCTATGCCGCATTGAGTCCCGATATCACCGTGGAAAACAGCGGCTGCTTTGTGAGACCTTGGGGCCAGATCGAGGAGTACTGCCGGTTCATCAAGGAGGGAGTCAAGGACGGAACCGCAAAGAAGCTCAACGAGTGGACCGAGGAGCAGGTTGCTCCGTTTTACAAGTGAGATGGACAACTTTGAGATGGACATTTGATTTTGAGACTTTAAGATGATTAGTTTCGAGACTTTAAGATGACTTGTGATGTTTCAATGGACTCAATTGACGTTCAGATGTGTTGGTGTGATATTAAGATGTCTTACATGATCTCATGAAGACGCATGACATTGATGGACCCCGAGATGTCTTTCAATAGACTTATGGTATATTTCAATTTTATATTGCTATGTTTTCAGCCATCTTTCCTTGCTATGTTTCCACCTTTCACTCCTACTTTTCATCTTTGGCACAGATCTCGCACTTTAATTAGTTCATGTATCTCTACCATACAAATGTCCTATGCCAACTCAAAATGTCACTATATTCAAGATGATTATGTTCTTATATAAAGCACGTTGTTGATTGGAAAGTATTCTTTGACACAAAGCTTTATAGCTTATTTTTTGGTAGCATCTCGAAACTCCATCGAAACTAAAGGACATTTACTTCTGGCTTTGCGACAATCTTGAGGTCAATCTTGCATTGCATCGAGATTTATTCCATGTTCAAGACGACCCAAGTCAGCGACTTTGGACAAATTCACACTCATACATCTGAAGCACATTTCCAGGCGGCTTTTACATTACCATTTTCAGCAGAGGAAAGCAAATCTCATATGCAAGATAGCTTGTCGTCTTGCCGGTATCAGTTGATGCGCTTATGCGCGCATTCTTATCTCAATATTATTTACGAGGAATCTGTGCAACAACCTGATAACGATACTTCCTGTTCGGGCCACAAGAGAGGAATGTTGGACTTATCTCGCAATATGGTAGGTAACAAGGAAAGAAGAAAGAGAGGCAGCTACAGTAGAAGTGGTTGTTTTCAATGCAAAAGTCGAAGAGTAAAGTGCGATGAACAAAAGCCACAATGCTGGCAATGCCTGAGGCTTCTGAAGAGTTGTCTGTATCCAGAGATAGCTACCCATGAAACTGGCACTGACAAGCAAGGTACGAGGAAAAAATCCAGAAGGAATATTCTTGCCGAAAAGAGATTGACAGAATCCGAATGGGCGAATCAAGTTGATGCGAGACGACAAAATGGAGAAATAACCGAAACATTTTTCGAAGAATCAAATGTTGAGTTGAATACGTCAAAGAATCGACATCCTAACAGTGTAGGGTCACCCAAACAAAGCACAAGCCATGTGGATGGTATCATTATTTTCGATACTCATAGCGATCCAAAAACGAAAAGTTATGCTGACCCCACCTCCATAGCCAATCTTGTCCTTCCCGACGAAGACTCGCTAGAAGCAATTGGTGAGCGCAACCTTAGTTCTTTGGTTTCTGACTTGAACAAAATAGTAAACGATATGATGGTGGGGGATCATAATGCTAGCAGTGCCACTATCGAGAATGCCCAGGCCACTGAATTTACCGAGTCGTACAGAAATGGCGAGCCAATGAGCCATGAAAATGAAGACTATTTACCGAAAAACATCCCCTTTGAGTATATCAAAGTGTGCAAAAATCAGGAGAGTATCTACCTTGAGGAATTCTATAATAACTTTGCAACCATCATCCAGCCTTTCCACTCTTATGATGAGAAGATAGGCTACTTCTGCCCTGCTCGAGACATTCTTTTAGAAACAGCCTCCAGAGAATCATTTCTACTTTCAGCGATTTTGGCCCAAGGTGCAAAAATGAGCTTTAAGAAACATCACCTCCAGGAAGACGAAGAGGCTTCTTACAAGTACTTGGTAACATGCTCCAAGCTCCTCGAACCAGCATTGATAAAAGCCAGGCAAGATAAGAGCTTGGTCAATAGCAAGATTGAAGCCGTCCTTTTGACTATATTATTTTTGGTATCCTCGAATGCATCGATTCTGAACCTGGATTGGCGTTCACATTTGAGAGGAGCCAAGGAGCTACTTTTAAGCTATTCAACTTCAGATAGTGAACAATCAATTCTCAGGTCAAAAATAATGGTCTTCTGCAAGCAATGGTTCATCTCGTTCGAGATTTTGGCAGGTTTAAGTTCCAGGCGTGGTGGAACATTAGGAACTCTGAAAGAGCTGAGTCTCATTTTGACGACTGATAGTGATCAGGAGATAGAAATTTTAAGAGAAATTGGTATCATCCGACCGGATGGGTTCAACTTGCTCATTGGAATGCACTACACTTGCTTAACGCCAATACGGGGCCTCATTGAAATAATAAAGCAAACCAGAGAAAGAGAAAGTGAGACTTTACCAGACACGTTTGAGGTCATTGACTTGTTGAGTCAATTCAATAAACAGTTGAGTTTCGAGTTCACTGACCGCCGGTGTATCATCAAGTCGGATTCTTTTGAACATAACAAACCGGCAGGATGTTTATTGGGCGAGGTCACTATTCGGGATGAAAAGCTTGTAATAAGCTGGATGGATATATGCCACCAAGCATATGTGTTTGCGTCAATAGTGATACTATTAAGGAAGGGCCTTCATTTTCCTAGCAATGCGACACATGTACAAACGGTCAATCGAAAACTATTGGAATTGATTTCCTTCTTGGGACACTATCAGGAATTGTCTAACCATACAAAAAGTTCGATGATTCTTCTACAGTGGCCCATATTTGTGGCCGGAATAAACTGCTTGGAAGACAAGGAAAAGCTATTGGTGATGAAATTTTTCAGAAATTCAGCGGATATTGGCACTTCCAACTCTACCTACGCCTTACGAAAACTCAACAAGCTTTGGCATCGTGCCACGGATGGTGACGAAAACGATTATTTGGACAGTGGCAGTGACGTGGATGTATTTGCGTACTAGCACCGGAATGTTCGTCTTCTGAGATATTTTCCATCACATTCCGCTCATTTTTGCAGCAAAATTGCGAGTAATTTATCAGATCTGCATAGACCAAACGGTTATCGCGAAGCCATCACCAGATTGTGAACTACACTAATCTGCCTGATACGTCAATCAGTGATGTCCCTATCGGGCCAAGATGATTCGAGCCTTATATTAAAATTTATTGCTCTCCGAAATTAAAGCAGAAATTGGCAATTTTTCAACTGCCATGATCAGTGAATATCTTACGAAACTAGAAGTTCCTCATGAAAATAACGATATACCGAACATTTTAAAGAACCCAGATTTGGAGCCAATGCCTCCTTCTAGACGAATTTGGGGATTTTGGTCCTTCTTCGGCTACTGGGCGGTACCCAATATCACAGTTTGGACGTGGTCCACCGGCAGCGCCATGTTAGGTTTGGGCTTAAATATTCAACACACCATGGGAGCCCTTACTTTGGGAAATTTGTTGATTATATTGTATACTTGCTTGAACTCCACTATGGGACTGAAATACCATATTGGGTACACCGTGTGCATGAGACTGATTTTCGGAATATATGGGTCTGGAATTGGTATTCTTATTAGGTTTATCTTGTCAGTGGTATTTTATGGATCGCAAAGTTGGTTGGGTGGGTTAGGGCTTGTTGTTACCTTTTCAAGCTTTAGTAAAGATTTTTTGAACATGAAGAATACGTTCCCGGAGAGCGTGGCCATGACGACCAGAGACTTTATTGGGTTTTTTGTGTTTCTGGTAATCCAATTCTTTTTCTTGTTCATGAAACCGGAAAAGATGAACAAATACGTCAACTTATCTTGTGCTGCTTGTGCTGCTGCATTTATAGCCATTTTTGCGGTTTGTTTGAAAAAAAACCAAGGTCCGGGGAGCTTATTTCATGAAGGGATTAATATGAGCTCTTCCAAAACAGCTTGGATGTGGCTTTATTCTATGACGATCTGGTATGGTGCATTATCTCCTGATGTGACAAATCAAAGCGATTTTTCAAGATTTGCGTCCTCCAAAAGGAAAATGTACTTGGGAATAATTACTTCTGTTTTGATAACGGGCACTTTTGTTCCTCTTTTCGGACTTTTATGTGCTTCGGCCACCCAGGATTTATACGGCACAGCAATGTGGCTTCCCACAGATATTGTGCTTCAGTGGATGGGTGAAAACTATAATTCCGGATTACGAGCTGGTGCTTTTTTTCTTGGAATTGCCTTTGCATTCTCGCAACTTACTTTCAACGTACTAGCCATGGGATTTGCTGGGGGGATGGACTTGGCAGGGGTGTACCCGAGATTCATTAACATCCGAAGGGGGGCCATCATAACTGCCTTGCTATCATGGGTAGTACAACCGTGGCGCTTCTATAATACCTCGTCCGTCTTTATGAACGTTATGAGTTCTTTTGGAATTATAGTCACCCCAATCATAGCAATCTTGATAGCCGATTTCATGGTTGTACGGAACTATACCCTTCCTTTGCTGGATCTTTACAGTACCCGAGCTGATGGTACATTTTACTTTCTTGGTGGTTTCAACCTTAGAGCTATTACTGTATGGCTTTCAGCTGCTGTTCCAGGAATACCAGGCTTGATTGCAAGTGTTCAAGATATCAAGATTCCTGCCGGCTTAAACAACTTTTACTATGGAAACATTATCTTTGGTTTCGTGTGCCCGTTCGTTCTCTACATCATAGTTTGCAAAGTGTTTCCCCCAAAGAACCTTGGAGTGGCTGATGATCACGATTATTTTGACACCTATGATGGGAGTGACCAGAATTCTTTGGGAAGGATAGAGGTGATTCTCGGCTCTGAGGTTTCCAAAAGGGAATCATTAACAAAGGAGAAGCAATTCGATAATTAGCGCTTAGAGGGCTGATCTGACTTTTGGAAACGGAGTGTGAATCTGTGTATGGTCTAGACAAGGTTTTTATGGGTTTCAATTCAATAGGTTTTGTATCATGTTTCAGAGATAAATTTACAGAGGCATGAAGATGGTGGTTTATGACCTCATATACCATATTCTCGAATATCCTACTGTTTTTCGTCTACGTATTGAATCCTGGCAAGCAATTATTCAATAGACGTGCAGATGGCGAATGACGCTTTAGGATGTCATATGTACAACAAAGGGGCTTTTCAATTTTGAAGTCTCTGCCTAGCTTCCGCAAAGATGGGCGCCCAGCGAGTATTGTAGACAAAGTATAATTCAGAAAACGCCAAAGCAAATATTCCCACTCCAAGTCCGATCCAGAGCCCATATAAGTCCCAGCCAACGTAGAACGCTAGGATCAAGGATAACGGCACAGCTATCAAGTAATAAATCAACAAGTTGAGCCTTGAGCCAATGGCTTGTCGTCCTTGTCCTCTAAGAAAACCAGCAAGGATGATATTTCCACAATCGTACAACTGATTGATACCCAAGATTGTGAGAATTTTCAGACTGACAATTAACACTTTCTTATCCAAAGTGAAGCATCTCGCAATCGCTTCTCTGAAGAATATCAAGAGGGCAGAATCCAAAAAACCCATAATTCCAGCGACGGCGTATGTCACTCTGGTCAATCTTCGAAGTCCAGCGACATCTTGCAGTCCTACACGATCGGCTATTTTGGTTGAAAGTGCAACAGAGATTCCAAAGGGAATCTGAAATGCCATGGTTGCGGTTGTTGAAGCAATCGACTGAGCAGCGAGGGCAGTTGTACCAAACCGTGAAGCGGCCAACGTTAAGATTTCAAAGGCGATGAACTCCGATAGAAGCATAGCGGTTCCATTGATTGCAAGCCCGAACATAGAGGACCACTCGCTCAACTTGAAAGCCTCTCTCAACTCTAGTCCATACCAGCACTTCTTTCCATCGATGAATACCACGTACAAGAACAAGAATACGCTCATGAGCCAATAGCTTATCGCTATCGAGATGGGCGCTCCAACAAATCCAATTCCATATGACTTGTTCCACACTAAAATATAATTCAAACCAACATTTATGGGTACCACCATGAAGATAGAATACTGTCCAGCACTGTAGATACCCTGGCACTGCAAAAATCGCTTTCCAGTTTCAAATAGAATGTAACCGGGAGCTCCAAATGATAAATATCTGAGATACGTCTGTGCAAGCAAAAGTAACTCTTTCTGGGGCACAACGAATCTGAGAATCGAAGCACTAAAGCACCAAAATAACAAAACGGGAATTGAAGTCACTAATAGCATGGCACTCCCTCTTTGAAAATACATCCCCACAAGTCTGTGGTTACCCGAACCGTAGGCTTGGGCACAAAAAGTATCAAGACTAGTAGCCATACCATTGAATATGGAATTTCCAACGTTATACGTAATTGTAGCTAGGGACACGGCAGCCAATTCGTTCTTTCCCAACCCACCAACGGAAACTATGGCAAACACAGAAATAGAATACTGCAAGAAAAGAGTAGTGATTAAGGGAAATGAAGCTTTACCCACGGCCACGAAATCCGAAATCAAAGCTGGCGAGTAAATATTTGAAATGCCACTTTCTGGATCGGTTGAGCCATATTTGTTTGAGCGGTTCTCTGACAAAAGGCTTGACGATGGAGTGCTCATTTCTCGATACCTTTGATCGGTAACTGGTGATATTATATTTCTGTATCATTTTGTTATCGAAAGTTCTCTCGTTTCATAATTCCTATCAGTCTCGATCTAATTTTTTCATCGGAATGGCAAGATTCTTATCATGATAATTCCGAGGAATCAGAGATACTGATCCGCGCAAACGTGAGAGTGGTGCGTTTTCCGAGAAACAGAGGTGCGATTTTAGATTGCGAAAACTATAAATTGGCTGCAAATTTAGTTTCTAAATACTGAAAACGCAGGCACTTTTACTTCTCATGTTATCGAAACTTGCAGTTGTTTCCTTGATTGGAGTCTCTGGAGCTTACTCGAGCATTGTTCCTGCGGAGTTACAAAAGCCGTTGATCTTGCAATGTGAAGGTTACCAAGAAGGCGCTAGCAACATGGCGCTGGGAAGAAACTCTTTGGTGAACTCTCGCAGTGGCAAGGATGTCTCTGGGGCCTCATTTCTTGATCGCTACTACGGGTCGTTTTTTGAAAACATCCGAGTCGAAACAAACGCAATGGCTCCAGATGGAAGTTTGAAAAAACTGCCCGGCACGCTCGACTGGAGTCTACACTCGTTAATGGTTAATGATGAATACGAGTATCCAGATAAGGATGACTTGCGTGATATCAACGGGACCAACACTTTGTATCGTGGGGGGGAGTTTGGAGGATTGGTGACTTTTGCTCACACTCCATACGCCAATTGCTACGATCCCGATTTTTTTGACAAAGAAGAGTTCGATATTGCGGTTGTAGGAGCTCCGTTTGACTCTGGAGTTTCATACAGACCGGGGGCCAGATTTGGACCCAGTGGAATCAGAATGGGTTCCCGTCGGTTGGCGCCAGCCTATTCGGTTTACAGAGATGCTTTCGACCCATACTCAAACTGGGCTAAGATAGTCGACTGTGGGGACCCTCCCGTAACTCCATTGGACAACCGGGTTGCTTTGGATCAGATCTACCGGGCCAATCGTGCCATTGGTAAACATAAAACCACAAAATCCAATCCCAACAAGGCCCCCAAGGTGTTTACCCTTGGAGGTGACCATACCATCACCTTGCCAGCAATAAAAGCAGCATATGAGAACTTTGGGCCCATTACTGTGATCCACTTTGACTCCCACTTGGACACTTGGAATCCCTATTATTTTGGAGGCAATGTCACCGATTACCAGTCTGTCAACCACGGGACTTATCTTCACTGGGCCCATGAAAAGGGACTTTTGACCAACCTGTCCATCCATGCTGCTATCCGGGGGCCATATCCTGGACCCAGAGATGTCCAGCACGACGAAAAATGTGGGTTTGATCGGATCTTGGCCAGAGACATTGACAAGATTGGAACTGAAGGTATCATCAAAAAGATCAGAGACAGAGTGGGCAACGGAGCCATCTATATCACCGTAGATGTGGACTCCATGGATCCCGCAAACACTCCTGCTTCTGGTACTGTGGAGCCTGGTGGGTGGACCTCAAGAGAATTGCTTACTATTCTTGATGGATTGGAGGGACTCAACGTTGTGGGAGGAGATGTGGTGGAGGTGTCGCCTCCATTCGACACTGTTGCCGAGTTGACGTCTATCACTGCTGCCCAGGTAGCAGACTCGATCATCTCGTTGATGATTATCAAGGATGAAAAGAAGGTTGAATAGTCAAGATATAAATTGCTGAAAGGATGTAGATGTCAAGGCTGGGTATCGTGCAGTGCTCTATTTAAATGCGAGGAGCTAGAACTCAATTTTTTCATTCAATAATATGGACGATTTGCAGCTATTTGCTTATCTGCACCGGCTGCGAAATGCACCATGATAATGCGTTGTTCTATTTCAAGTTTGCAATCTCAGCCACAAAGATACGAGAATATGACATTCCACGCAATGGCCAAGCAAAGGTTCAAACCAGAACATTCATAACATTTCATGAACACCTGCCCAGCAACTGCTCTGCACCTTTTGTTCCCCGCAAACCGAGCGAAAATCCACGGCTTCATCTTCCTTTTTCTTGGCGCGCGGCTCATCGCCATTTCGAGCATCTCGGTGCTCAGATCTCACTGCGCATTTCGCTCCAGATCTCCTCCTTTATCATGGGCTATCCTTCACCGCTCAAAGTTGCAACCAGAAAACTCAACGACGATGTGGTCATTTCCTCGTGCCCGTTTTCCGTACGTAACTTGTTCCATCTTGGTGCCAGAATGGCTTGCATCAACAGTAATGGAAAAATCGTCATTTGGTCGCCGCTCCCATATGGCCCCCATGTCATCGAGGCGCTTCAATTGCTCACGGGCAAGACGTCCTCGGACCCCCGGGACTACGACGTGACCCACATTGTCGTGGCCAATCTCCAGCACGACGTGGGAGTTCGTTCCGTCCAGCCCCAGTTTCCCCAGTCCAAGGTAATTGCTGCCCACACCTTAAACTACGACCCGCTCGACTACAAGTTGACCAAGGAGTTGGGAAACAAGCCGGTCAAGTTGCAGGACATAGCGGCCGCCAATGGCGACACAATCAGTGGCTATGAAAACTTGGACTTTATCTACTTGAGCAAGCACCAAAATCGAGAATTGGTGGTTTACGAGAACAAACACAAGATTTTGTTTGAATCAGACGTGCTCGTCATCCTGGGAGACAGAAGCTCAGGTACTCTTGAGCAGTACTCCGAAGCCACTGGGTTTCCAAAGGGCTACAATCCCCACACCGGCCGAGCCGTATTCGGCAATTTGTTATATCCTCAGGGGTGGATTTCACAATGGCTCCAACGCCGACTCAACGGGTTCAAGTTTCCCGAGGGCATTGAGGGATGCCGGGCCATCTTGCTGTGGGATATTGAGACCATTGTACCGAGCCACGGCAACTTGGTGGACAGCAATGGCGGAGAGGTGTTGAGGCAGGTGTTTGGGTTCAAAAAGTAGAGAACAATTACAGAAAAGAGAGAAGAGAAGTGCAAGATAAGATTTAAGCTTCGTTCTGATCTTCAATTTCCTGCACAATGCTGTCCCACATCGCGCTTTTATCAATTTACACTTCAGAACGTCTCATGTATTAGTCGTTAAGATTCAATGTAGCAGCTCGTGATCTGTCGATCGATCTTCGATCTGTCGTAAGCAATAAACGAATAGCAATAAAGGAAAAGCAAAACGGTGCAATAAAAAACCGTGGCCTCGAATAATTGGGCACGGTACCGATAAGAGAGGCTAGAATAAAATTCCCATGAAAAGCGCGCTGGCAATGGCCAACGAGAAGTTCTGGATTGCCGCGGCTCCTCCGGTGGAAGTGTGGACTTGAATTGGAGAGGATGGGGCGACTGGATTTTGGGAGACTGAAATCGGTGAATTTTGTGGGTTTTGGTTCGAGCCTGGGCGAGAAGTAGCTTGAGAAGTTGGACTTGCTCCTGCTATACGGGTTTCTGGTGAACTTTTTGCTGCTGGAGTTTTTGGGTTTTCTGGACTTTCTGCTGGGCTTCCTTGACTTTCAGACAACGGACAGTAGGTGGTATAAGTGTAGTGAGGCTTGGTAACAGTGGTGACGCCTGTGGTTACCTCATAGGCTGCGCACTTGCCGCTGGAGCAGCTGGTGACGGTGACAACTGTAGTGCTGATATCAGTTTCTGCCTTGGTTTTTGCTTTGGTTTCGACTGTTTCAGTCTCACATGATACCGTCGTTGTAATGGTAAAACCCTTGCTGGTGGTCACTATAACCTTGCTTGAGGCAGATCCTCCTTCAGGGTACCCAATGGTGTACTCGGTACAAGCGGTGCATAATGGTCTAATATCAGTTGTGTAAGTGGACAAGTGACCAGCAGAATCGGTTGTAACGATAACGTTACCGGTTTCAGTGGCCACAGATCCATCGGCATTGGTTGTTACAAAGGTTGTCGGAGTTGTGGTGCACTTTGGACAAGCAGTTCCAATATCAGTCGTATAAGTTGTCAAATGTCCACT